>CABHPQ010163190.1:0-57803 GCA_902168405.1 Peromyscus aztecus | reverse complement strand
GAGAGAGAGAGAGAGAGAGAGAGAGAGAGAGAGAGAGAGAGAGAGAGAGAGAGGAGAGATACCCAGAAGTTTTAGAAGACACTACATTCCTACATTATAGATATTATAATCTGATCCTGACATCCTAATATGGAGGGAAATACATAAAAAATGGACCAGGTCTACATAAACGACATAATAAAGAGATCATACACCTTATTATAGAGATCACATACCTTATTTTACCCTAGTTTGGTCCCGAAAGAGACTGGAGGGATCACAGCTTGGCACGGATAATGCACAAGCAAGGTACTCTTCCTTCTATTATGCCATGGTTGGCAGAAGGTATTTCCAGATAAGGGTATTAGCTAACCTGTAAGGATAATCACTAATTAAGTATTTTTAGTATAGGAAAGTCACAGAGTCCTACCGAGCTCTGAACTGCAGGGGTTTTAAGCCTCCAAGGCTTGAATTGTCTGAGATTATCTAGCAACAAAACTCAGCAGTTAAAAGGACAGTTAGTGATTCTAAGTCTCAAAGTAAACACTGCTGTTATGGAATTGTTAGATTTGGTCTTCTTCCTGTAAATGATAGAAAGATGGCTAAAAAATACAAAGACTAAAATGCTCCAGAGGTTGAAAAATCTTCATTCATGTTTTAATAAATGCTTCAGAATCTGTTTAGAAATAAATTGCTCTAAAGGGAAAGCTCTATTTCTGGTGACAATTAAAAGTTGTTTTCCTGACTTGTAGATTTATATGTTGCCACTAGCAAGATGATTTCTAAATGCAGTGACAGTCCTACAATTCTCAAGACACCACTCATGGGCAAAACATGCTGTGAAACTACCCAAGTATCTATATCAAAGTGTGCATAGCTAGACGAAGTGGGAATAGACTCCGTATAGCACAGTAAAAGGAATGCACATTGGTGGACTGAATGAAGAAGATAGCATTCTGTATGTAGTCATTGTTTCTTCATGTAGCAATGTTAAGTGAAGACGTACCCAATGAAAGGTGGTGTTGTAACCTGCAGAGTGCCTCCTAAGTGGTACCTGATGAAAAATGGTATTGTGTGACTGCTTCTCTTTCATTTTCAGTGTCTTAGAAGGATGCTGGAGATGGAAAGGATGACTTCTCATAAACTGTTTTAACTCTAGTACCTCTCTAGAACTTGACTAGATATTAACAACTTAATTAAATGGAACCTCTAATATTTACATTTACAAACTGAAAAATAATCCTATATTAGTATGTAATATGATACAAAGACATAATTATTAGCAAAAAATTAGAAAATCTGATAAAAGGAAACACAAGTTTTAAAGATTAAGATTTGATTTGAAAATTGTTTTTAAGTCTAATTTAAAAAGAAAGAAAATAAATAATGAGGGTCAGTCACTTAATAACCTTCACAACATATTAAGAAATGTACAAGTCATAGACACCAAACATTTATCTTAACCTTCTTTTAAGCTCCTTGCTTTGGAATAATAGAAGATGTGATTAGTGGGCATTTTAATTTGATAAAAGAAGAGTCAAATATTCATAAACATATTGACAAAATTATTGTCAAGATGTGAAATTGATTTTTAGTAGCCTAGCATAGGAGACCTACTCTTCACTCCTGAGAAGTGACCTAACCACATGTTTATTTAAGAAGGTTCAGGATGTATTTATATTTAGTAACACACACTACCACGAACAACACAAAGAAATGTGACCATAAATTTGAATGGATGTACATGGGAATGGCTGAAGGTGTGAAAAAGAAAGTGCAAATTATGTAAATATATTATAATCTCAGAAAATTATAGTAAAAATGAAGTTTTAAACAGTGATCCTTCATCTACAATTGTCACAAAGATAAAGGATGTGTGTGTAGCTTGCTGATAGCTATTGTTCACTAACTCAGTTATTCAATCAATAAATCTCAAAATCTGTTACTTATTAAACAATGTACTAAACTCTGAAGAAAGATGTAAAATGAATTTTTTTCATCATATTGTTGAATTTACTGAAAATGTCTTCTCTTGGGCCTTTGGAGTTACAGTCTAGAGGATACTGGTCACTTGGAATGAGTATAAATAAGAATAAATTATTATAAATGCATAAATACAGTCCCTAAATTATTCAATGTGGTGGTATTGTGTTCCCCAAAATATTGTACACCCTAATAAAGTTATCTGGAGTCAGAGACAGAACAGCCACTAGATACAAAGGCTAGAAAATGGTGGCACTCACACCTTTAATCCTAGCATTCCAGAGGTAGAAATCCCTTTCAATCTCTGTGAGTTCAAGGCCACATTGGAAATGGACAGGCTTGGTGACACACGCCTTTAATCCCAGAAAGCGAGTCTTTAATCCCAGGGAGTGGTGGTAGAAAGCAGAAAGGTATATAAGGCGTGAGGACCAGAAACTAGAAGCATTTGGCCTGGTTAAGCATTTGGCCCAGTTAAGCATTCAGGCTTTTGAGCAGCAGTTCAGCTGAGACCCATTCTGGATGAGGACTCAGAGGCCTCCAGTCTGAGGAAACAAGACCAGCTGAGGACCCGGCGAGGTGAGGTAGCTGTGGCTTGTTCTGGTTCTCTGACCATGCAGCATTTCACCCCAATACCTGCCTCAGGTTTGATTTTATTAATAAGAACTTTTAAGATTCATGCTACAATTCAGTGCCTTCCTGTTTCTTGATACCGTTACTTGTCCCTTTATATATTTTTCTTGACACCATAGTCAAAGTACAGTGCTGTTCATAACTGAAAATTTCAAGTTATATGAACTTCTTTTCTTTATAAATTTCGTGTACTTCAGGCATTTCATTAAAGCAATTGAGAACTAATAAATACACATGGGCTTGAGTGCTTGAGTAGTGGGAGTAAGTCATTGCTATAAACATTAAGCCAGCTTGGAAATGAAACCTGGCACTGTTTCTAGGCATTTAGAGAAGTAGGCTATAGATGACTTGGAATACTGCAGGAGATTATTAAAACCAATTCTGATGATGCCTCAGAATATGGCATCAGAGAACTAGTCTGATATGGAGATGAGAATTCTACTGGAAATGAGGAAAAAGCCATCATGGTTACATTGTGACATTGTGGCAGAGATAATGGACCCATTATCTCTATTTCCTGAGACTGTGGCGTGAACTTTGATATAATCCACAAAGTCACTTAGGAGAAGGGCCTTGAAAACATGAGTTTTCAGAAACAACTTTAGATTTTCCTGTGTTATAAAGCATTTATATAACCTAGTTTAAAAAAAAACTTTGACATACAGCTGCTAAAGAAAATATATTTCTCCATTAATTTCTTTGCTTTTTGATAATTCTATACATAAATAAAAATGAAAATGTATGAAGTAAGACTGAAGAAGATGGTCATATTGAGATGTTTTTGAAGTGAAATATTGTTACAGAGATAATTATATGTTTAAACCAACATCAATTCTATTATTTCAAATTGGTGGTTTACAAAAGTAGAACCTTATCCACAAATAGATTATTATTTTCCTCTGTGGTAAAGAACATCATATGATGTGTTGCTATATCAAGTTCTTTCAACTACTATAGGATAGATAGATTCCTTCTCCAAATACATGTAAGGATTTGACACTTTGCAAACTCCTCTTTAGTGTTCTTTTGCTCTATTTTAAGGTAAACTATTTTTTAAAGAAGTTATATAACGAAAGTTGTATACAATCATCATTACAGAGCTGTTTTTTCCCTAGTACACAGAAGTAAACATCATTGCTACAGTCTCAATATTTATGTTGCTCCAAAATTAGTATTTTAAAATCTTATCTTTGAAGACTTAGTCTTATTTATTTATTTATTTATTTATTCACATGTGCGTGTGTGTGTGTGTGTGTGTGTGTGTGTGTGTGTGTGTGTGTGTGTCTGACTGTATTTCATATGTGTGCACTTGCTTAATGAAGTCTGAAAAGGATTTCACTCCAATGTAGCTGTGGAATAGTATGTGGTTGTCTGCTCTCTAATGTGGGTGCTGGGAACTAAAGTCTTGTTCTCCGGAGTAGAAAGAAGTGCTTTTGACTATTAGTCAGGTAATTAGCACCTATTTTGATGTACCACATGAATAGTGGAGCTTTCAGATGTGTGAAGGATGGGTCTTTGTAAGGAGGGCACTAAGGTCTTTGATCATTCATTTCAACAAATGAACAACCCCCAAATATGCTAACTATGATCCAGAATGCAGATCTCCCTATATACTATTGTTACTGTCCACAGTTCATACACTTCCCAGGCTCCATAATAGTGAGAGATACATATACGTGGTCTGAAAGCACACAAATGTTTGGTATACCGTTATAGCAACTCAAAATAACTAAGACCTTCATTCATGCTATTTTACTAGTTGCATTTGTGTTCATTGGCTTTACTTTGTAGTATTTTCTAGTATGATCTATGCTATGATTTGAGTATAAAATATACCTTATAGGTTTATATATTGGATACTGAGTCCCTGGGTTGGTACACTGTTTAGAAGGTTCTGAAAACTTTAGGAGGTAGGGACTAGGTGGAGGCACTATGACATTTTGGTATACATGTGAAGATTATGCCTGGTTCCTAGTCCTTTACACACATTTTACATTCTTCCCTTGTGCTTAAGGCCAAATCATCATGCATGTGAGCCCTCTGAAGCTGTAAGCCAATGAATCATACCTTCTTTAAAATTGTTTTTTCTGCTGCTTTTTTATGTTGATGGGAAAATCTAACTTTAATACTTCAATGGTCGGTACTTTTTGTTTGTTTGTTTTAATTTACTCGAATGAGCTCCTTTGCTTATTTCTAAATTAGGGCTATCATAATGCTGATACTTTAAATTTTGTGTATTTTTGGTAAAGTTGTTCATTTTTCTTTATAGTATAGTTAGTATTAGAATTCATAGATTCTGGCCATAAAAATATATATCCTTAGTAGTAATGCCAAAAAGTATCCAAAATGGTCTTATGCCAATTTACACTCCCACCAGCAGTTTCTAAGAAGCGTGCCATATGTCTGTTTCTTATTCAGTGCCTATAGAAAGAAAACTAAGTAAGTCATATTTGAGTTTTATCTGTTTTACATTAATACCTGAGAATGTAGTTCATGATGTGTCTCAGTAGCACTCTCACAAGCTCCTTTAGAGATAGTAAGAAGTTATTCACAATCATAATCATTGTGTTATTCTAACTAGGATGTACTACTTAAAATTTAAAGGGTATTACTAAAATTTATAATTTAAAAAGTTAGGTTATATTTATGATATTCAGACTATTTAATGTCATCTGTTTTTTGTCAACAAAGAAAAGACTTTAGCCATTTAAATATAATAAAGCTTTATAAATAAGTATATAGCATTATTTTAAAATCTATTAAGCAGGGCACTTGGATTTAATACAATTTTTAACACTAACATTCAAGTTTTGAATAGTAGGAAAATAGTTGTATTGATGAAGACATTTTTATACGTGGCCAGATGTAAAGACAATTAGATAGACCACAAAGCATTTTTTACTGAGCTGGCATCCTATAGCATGACCTGCCTCCAACAACTTGCATGCTGTACATCAGCCACTAACACACATAGGAACTTTACATTACCTACCCAACATTCTTCCACTGAACACTTTTGATTTCATGTGTCCTATAAGTTCATGAAAAGTTTGAAGAAGCAGAGCCTTAGGAAGTGAATAAAAATGCAACACTGTGGGAAAGAAGGTGAGGTGTTTTTGTTTGTTTGTTTTGTTTTTTTCAAATGAAATTGAATGATTACTTCAATTTCAAATTTCAAATGAAAGATAATATAATCTGGAATGGAAATTGAGTGATTACTGAAAATTGAAGACACTGAGTATGGACACAAAGGTGAGTTATTTAAGAAGGTTAACGGTTAATGCAGTTCTTTCATTGTTGGGTCTTTATGTAATTTGGATACCAGGGTAATTGTGAAATTAACTCTTTTTTTAAAGTCTGGTAGAATTCTGCACTAAAACCATCTGGACCTGGGCTTTCTTTTTTTTTTTTTGATTAGAAGACTACTTCTATTTCACTAGTCTGTTTAAATTCCTTATCTGATCTTGATTTAATTGATTTCAGCCCCGAGTTTGATTATTTCTCACTGTCTAATCCTCTTTGGTGAGAGTTTGTCTTTTGTTCTATAGCTTTCAGGTGTGCTATTAAGTTGCTAGTATGAGATCTCTCCAGTTTTTTAAAATTATTTATTTATTTACTTATTAGTGTAGGCACTTAGTGCCATGAACTTGCTTCTTAGAACCATTTTCATTGTGTTGCATACGTTTGGGTATTTTAAATATTTATTTTCATTCAATTCTAGAAAGTCTTTAATTTTTTTCTTTATTTCTGTTTTGGCCCATTTTTCATCCAATAGAGAATTCTTCAGTTTCCATGAGTTCCTAAGCTTTGTGTTGTGAAAATATCTGTTATGTCTATTTGGTTTATAACTTCAGATGGCTCCAACATTTCCTTGTTTAGTTTTTGTTTGGATTACCTGCCTATTTGGCAAGAGTAGCATATTAAAAATCTCCCACTATCAGTGTGTGAGGACCAAATGTGACTTATTCTGTAGTAGTAGTATTTCTTTTATGAACATGGGTACTATTGTGTTTGGTGCTTAGAAATTACCACCAAAACTCCCCAAATTATTAAATAAAGTGGTATCAAAAGGAACATTGTCAAATTCATTTATGAGGTCACAGTTACCCTGAGACCCAAACCACATAAACACTCAACAAAGCAAAAACTACTGATCAATTTCCCTTGTAAATATAGATGCAATACTTTTCAATTAAACACTTTTGAGCCAAATCTAAGAACACCTAAAAAAAAATCATCAACCCTGATCAAGTGGGATTCATTCCAGAGATGCAGGGATGGTTCAATGTATGAAAATCTGAAAAAAAAATGTAATTTATCATATAAACAAATTAAAAGAGGAAAACCACATGATCATCTCATTAGATATGAGAAAAGGCCTTTGACAGATCCCAATACCCTTCATGATAAAAGTCCTGTAGACACTAGGAATACAAGAGACATAATAAAAAGCTGTTTAAAGCAAACCCTATATCAACTTAAAAGGAAATAAAGTCCAAAAAATTACACTGAAATTTTGTTCAAATTTCAATAGGGATTGCACTTAATCTATTTATTTGAACTGAATCACTTTTTTTTTTTTTTTTGGTTTTTCGAGACAGGGTTTCTCTGTGGAGCTTTGTGCCTTTCCTGGAACTCGCTTTGGAGACCAGGCTGGCCTCGAACTCACAAAGATCCGCCTGCCTCTGCCTCCTGAGTGCTGGGATTAAAGGCATGTGACACCACAACCCGGCTCTGAATCACTTTTTATACCTATTCAATAAGAAATTAAAATATTAGCTAGAGCAATAAGACAACTAAAGGTGATCATAGAGATACAAATTGAAAAGGAAGAACTCCATCTTTATTTGATGATGACAAGATAGTATACATAAGTAATCTAAGAAATTACACAGGGAATTCCTACAATTGATAAACACTTTTAACAAATTAACTGGATACAAAATTGACTTAGAAAAATCAGTAGCTCTCTTATATATAAATTACAAATGGACTGAAAAAGAAATCAGGGAAATAAAATCCTTCACAATAGCCTCAAATAAAAAAAATAATAATATGTTTAGGTAATTCTGATCAAGCCAGTGAAAAACTTATATGATAAAAGCTATAAGACATTGGATTAAGAAACTGAAGAAGATATCAGAAAGTGGGAAAAAATCTCTGAAATTCATGGATCAGTGGGATTAATATTGTAAAAAAAAAATCCATCCTCTAAAAAGCAATCTATAGATTAAATGCAATCCCTATCTGGGACAGATCTGTCTTGTTGTATCAAATACTTAGCAAAGTACACCAAACAGGTAAACCATGCACATAACCAGAAGGCCATGTCTTTGATGACTCCTGTCTAGAGATATGAGCTGGACTTCAGACATGGGATGGAAGTGCCCAGAGACTTACTCCCATGTGGCTTAGTACTGATAAAGGTAGTCTCCCACAAAGGAGGAGTTCTATCCATACCCCTAGTTACATGGGAAAAGAGGATGGAGATTCAGGATAGCCTTGAATAAAAATAGCAATAAATAGTTCTTCATCATAGTTGGATAATCTTTTTCTGTCTCATCAATGGTTGAATTTGTAAGTGTAATCCTCTGCTAAATTTGTTACTATTTCATCACTTAACTATTTTAAATCCTACTACTATGTATCTGCAAGTATAACATGACTTCCCATTAGCCTTAAAATTTATTAAGAACTTGAACTCACTCTGCCCCATGTAAAAATAAAAATATTTACTGAAATTAAAAAAAAGAAATTTGAACAAAATTCTGAATATATCTTGAAAAGGCAATTTTAAGTTTCATGGTCAAACACACACACAAAAATACTAGGAAATTAAAAACAATCATAAATTATAAAAGAATTGCTGGAGGTATCACCATCTGGATCTCAAATTGTACTACAGAAGAATAGTAATAAAAACTCCATGGTATTAGCACAAAAAACAGATGTAATGATCAATGGAATAATGAATCCACAGTCTTATGGATACCTTAACTTTGATAAACAAGCCAGAATACACATTGAAACATAGACAGCATCCTCAATGATGGTGCTGGTCAAACTGGATGGCTGCCTGTAGAAGAATGCAAATAGATCCATGCTTACCACTCTGTAAAATGTCATCTCCAAATGTATCAGATTATTCAACTTGAAATCTGATACACTGAACCTGATAGAAGAGAAAGTGGGGGATGCAAGCTCCCACTTTTACCCAGGGTACTCTTGAGAAGAGAGAGATGATCAACTTTTTGATAGAAAGATAGCAAAGATTGAGACAGACAGTAACACAGGATAACTTCAGGAGGACCTGGATCGATATCCAATGGCCCCTTCTGTCTCTTGAAAAGGGCTTTTTATAACAATGCCAAGGGGCAGGGCAAAAGATCTCCCTCTTACTTGATCAAAGCATACTGCATAGCCCAGTGCAGATCCTTCCAAATACCTGGTAACCACACATGTGGTCAAGCCATCCCCTTACACAGCCCTGCTGGGTAAAGCAAGCTCAGATCTCACTAGGGAACCTCTGTTGACTCCTACAGCTCCCGCTCTTAATAAATCTCTAGTAGGGGTACAAAGCTTAACTCTAAGCAGCTCTGACTCAGGCTCCCACAAAAAGCTTGCAAGTGGCAGGATTTGCCACAGCAATACTCCTGCTCCCTTTGGCTGTCACACCTCCCAGTAAAGGATGATAAAGATGGAATATCTTTTTTGGAATGGATCTAAGATGACTACAGCAACCCTAGCAAAGTCAAGCTCTTTTTTAATCATAAACCTTTGATGCAAATGCATCAAATTTAAAGATTCCCCTAGTTTCATCAAACATTGGTGCATTAATATCAACAAATTAACATAATTCTAGTATGAATATCACTATACATATTTACAACTAGCATGAATGTTTACTATACCTATTTACACTTCTTACAAACTTACATTCAAAAGCAAACTATTTATAGGACTACTTTGTAAACTTTAGCAAACATCCAAAAGAGATCTCTTAACTGAACTGTAAGATGAATTGCTGAATGGTTTTATTAATGAAAAACCCAGAGCCAGATACTGGGGTTAAAACTGAGAGGTCAGAGGAATTGGACAAGCCAAAGCCAACCTTGCCTTATCAACCCTCAGCCTCCAAAGAGAACTACTTCCTATGTACCCATGACTGTATGCCTTTCTGTCCCTGCTATCTCACTTCTCTCTGCCCAGCTACATCACTTCATCTTTCTGCCCAGCTCTGTCACTTCCTGTCTGTCCATACAGTCCTCCAGACCTTTATGGTTAACTAGTGTTGGAATTTAAGGTGTGTGCCACCATGCCTGGCTCTTTTCCCAGTGTGTCTTTGCATTCACAGATATCCAGATAAATTTCTGCGTCTTGAATGCTAGGATTAAAGAAAAGTGTTACTCTTGCCTGATTTCTATACTTAATATAGTGGCTGGCTTTTTCCTCTGATCCTCAGATAAGCTTTATTAGGGTGCACAATATATTGAGGGACACAATTTATCACTACATTTCTCCTTTTTGTCTAAAATAAAAAATAAAAAGTTATAACTAATATAAGAAAAATTATATACAATAAGTACAATAACTATATATAATATATACAAGCAATAAATACATCAACAATGCCTGGTCCATTTGCCATTTGACAAATTCAGAGAAAATAATCCATTATTTATCCTATTTTGATGAGTACAAAATGTACCTATTTCATTTTCTATCCTTATTTGTATTACCAACTGAAAACTATCTTTTGATATCTTTCCAACTTACATACTTTACACCTCTTAGTGAGTTTCTTTTCTAAATTTGTTAGTAAGGAAAACTATAACTATAACCATCTAATCTTCAACTCCCTCAGAAACCTGAGAAGGAAATAATATTAACTGAGTAAGGAGAAAGTGCAAACAAGCGACTTCCAAAAAATATTTCCATGTACTGCTGAGTAGAATATGTATTATTTGGAGTTGGAGTTTGGGTAGAATATTCAGAATATATATTTTGTAGTTCACTTAATACATGATGTTAATCAATTCTGATGTTCTGACTTTTATCTTTTTCTTTTCTTTCTTTCTTTCTTTTTTGTCCAGATAAAGTGTTTAATGGAGAAAGTGAGGCGTGGAAACTACCTACTATTTCTGTATTTCTGATTATCTGCATCTTTATGTCCAATAGTACACTTTTATGAAATTGAGTGTACCATATTTGGGTTCATATATGCGTAGGATAACAATGTCTCCTTGGATAAATGTTCCATTGATTTTAATGAGGTGTCTTTCTTTTTCTCTTGTAATTAGTTATAGTTTGAAGTCTATTTTATCACATATCCTTTTACTCTAATGTGGTGCATATCTTAAAGCTAAAATGTGTTTCTTACAGGCAACAGATAGTTGGGTTTTAATTTTGATTCATTCTGTCAACCTGTGATTGAAGAACTGAGGCTACTGTCATTTAATGTTATTATTGAAATATTAATTGTGGCAATCATATTTTGATTTTTGATGTTGCTGTTCTTATTTTCAATAGCACTATATGTTTAACAATTATGATTTCCTATTTTCTGCCACAGTCTTTCCACTGTGCTCATTCCTCTCTTACGCCTAAAATATTGCTTCCTGTATTTTCTTTAGATGTAGTTTGCTGGATAAAAGTATTTTAGGCTGTTTGTATCATGGAATTTTTTTCTTCAAATATGGCTGATAGTTTAGCTGTGTGTATTAGTCTAATTTGGCAGTCATAGTCTTCTAAGACACAGAATGCTTTGTTCCAGGCTCTTCTGGCTATCAAAGTTTCCACTGAGAAACTGGTAATTCTTCTGATGAGTTTCCTTTTTCTGTGACTTACATGGTTTTCTTTTGCAGCTTTCAGTGTATTTCTTTGTTCTGTATACTTAGTGTTTTAACTATTGCATGACATTGGGATTTTCTTTTCCAGTCCTGCTATTATTTCTTCTGCTTGAGTCATTCTATTTGCAATGCTTTCCTTTGAATCTTCTATTTGGGCTATTAGGTTTTTCAATTCCATCTTCATTTTAGCTTGAATCCTCTTCAATGTTTTTATCTTTTATTGAATTTTATTATCAAGTCTTCATGTATCCCATGAGCTTTATGTTTACGCTTTCTTGAGATTTTTCTTTGTATCCTGCTTAAATTCCTTGAATTCTTTGTGGAAGTTCATTATTGTTCTTTTAAATTCTGAGTCCAGCATTTCATGTAGGCAATTCTCATTGGCAAGTATTTCTATGTAATGGTGAATTTTGGAGAGAAGATACCCGCTTATTCTTGCATATTGTTTGTATTTTTGCAATGATATCTGAGCTTGTGGAGTTCTAAGTCTGAGATAGATGGAGTAAAGTGGAAAAAAAGAAAGAGTACATAGGCATGTAGAATTAGGGATTGGATATGGCTTGGGAGGAATGAAATCAGATGGACAGAGAGGGTGAGGTTGTACCTTTTGGGCTAACCCTAGAGTGTGGGGTTAGATCTGGATATGTGGAAGGGTTAGAAGTCATCGGATTGTGGGTAGGCAGGATGACTGCTGATGAAAGCCTAGAGATTAGTGTGGCACAGACAGGGGAAAACAAACTAGATGAAGGAATTGAATGAATGATCTGGTGAGATCTGGGGGCTTGGGTAGGATGCCTGAATGGGGAAGTAGATAGAACCTGAAAAAGTTTGTAGGTGATATGGCTGGATGAGTAGATTTGATCAACAAATAAACCTTAATAAAACCTTTATACAAAGAGGAAGATGCAAGAAATAATATAAAATTGTCATAAGTGTTACATTCATAAGCAAAAAGTAAGTTAGTCGGAACTTGAGGGAAATTAATGGAGAAAGATTACTGCTAGTGGATATGAGACCCCTTGCATGATCCAAATATATTTAGATATTTGTGGAATTTAGACTAATAAGAAAAGGACAAAAGAATCATCTTCAACAAAGTCTGAATTCAGTGCTGAGTCTGTCATATCTATTTTCAGTTTCCTGTAGCAGGAATCGTAATTGGTCTTAATAAAAAACTGATGCCAGATAAAAGGGTAAGTACTGAAAGATTAGAGAGACAAAAGAGCAAGCCACAACCACCACCTCTTACCTCGTCAACTCCTCAACCTAAAAGAGTCTGAGCTCTTGTCTGTTCCTGCCTTACATTCCTTTCTCTTCCCAGCCATATCACTTCCTGTCTCAAACTTTCTAGTTAGGATTAAAGGTATATGTGCCTCCCAAGTACTGGAAGCAAAGGCATGAGAGCCCAAGTGCTGGGATTAAATGTATGTGGCACCACTGCCTGGCCTTATGGCTAACTAGTGGCTGGCTTTGCCCTCTGATCTTCAGGCATGCTTTATTTGTTAGAGCAAACACAAAATTTCACCACAGTTTCTTTATCTCCAAATTGGAAGAATAGCATCAATTTGATTTTAATTTACCATTATAGGTAATAATTAATTGAACTGACCAGATATATGATAATAAAATCTAGTACTACTTACCATTGCTGTTATTAACATTTTCTTGTGGCAGCTAGTAACATAAGGCCTATGCCCATTTTTTACTAATGATCTTCATAAAATTTCGATAAAGTTAATGTAGTTATTACAGTCATGTATAGAGGCCTATGTATACTCTTGTATTGTATCAGGATGTATCGCCTAATGATAGGCTGCATGTGGTTTCTTAGGGTCAGTAAAGCTCCAAAATGTCCTTATTGTATAATGACTTTGCACTTATGGTAGGACACAGAGCAAGGCATTTCCCCTATTTCTGGTGATGCTGGCGTAAACTGGTGTGTAAGTCATAATGCACAGCATTTGACAATGATACAAACTTAGTTATTGGTTCATGTTTTCACTCTGCTTTCTTAGCTCAGAGTGTTGTCCTGCCATTGACTAGGAAGTGTACACTGTGAGGCCTAAGTTCATGCATCTCATGTTCACTGAGTATGTTGCTTCCAGGATTCCCTTCTGTGTTCCTCCCCTTCCCTTGATCCTATCCTCCCTCTTCTGTCTAGACTGTTCTTTAACTCATACACCCAAACAATTCCCCATCTGATCTTACAGTCCTCAACAGCTAGATTTGCAGACACCCATGCCACCACACCCAACTTAGTTTTCTATCTTAAAGCTCCACAGAACATATCAATCTAATCTACCTTCTACCATTTAAACTGGCTCCTTTTCAAGTCAAAGAGGTCCAGCTCCTTGGTTTTCTATCAGTTTTCCCCCCATTGATCATCTGATATTTTCCCAACTAGAGTACCAGACTATTGCTGCATCAATATGGAGAGTATATGCAACAAACTGAAGCCTCATGGCACCAGAAAAAAAATGAGTGAGATGAGGATGACAGAAATAGATCAATCTATCATGCTCTGGGTAACACTATCCATAACAAAAGTGGATCCTGAGTACTCAACATCTGATGCAGAAGATTGGGAGTGGTAAATAGGTGCAAATGCAACACTTACAAGTGAATAGAAATGACATACCACTGTTAAGATCAATTCACATGAGTCTATTTAATGGGTAATAGGGATTTATCAAGATATAAATTGAGGAAATACACTCAAGAATACAGAACCAAGTAAACAGGTAAAGTCATCCTCTGTCCTGTCCACAGCAAATGCACCTGGCCCTATGATCACACCAGGAAGAAGGAAGAAGGAAGCATGTGACCCCTCTTCCCTTCCTTTTAAGAGGTCAAGTAGGAAGGCAACAAGCATCGCCTCCTTCAGCCCCTATAGTCCAATGTTATGGGTGGAGCAAATAGCACTACATACCACATAGCAAAGGTTCGCATTAGACTATATCACTATTGAGTTTACACCATGATATTTACACAACCAGGGAATTGCCTAACAAAGTATTTATCAGGAGCAACACATACAATTACATGAGAGTACTGACCAAACACATACACAGGCAATTGCATGAAAGTACTCATAAAAATATTGCAGGTTAGAACAATGCCTTTTACTCAGGAGATGGATAAGTCATGCTGAAATGTGAGTTCTGTATATTCTAGATAAATTAATAGATACTATCTTAACTAGAAAAAATAAGAAAATTATCAATAAAACAAGTACAGAGGGAAGAATTCAGACTGGAAATTAAAAAAAAAGTTACTGAATGGCATCCCCAAATGTTGAGTGATGTAGATGGCATAGTATGATTGGATTCATGGTCTTGATTACCACCAATTTCCTATCTCCTCATTCTATTTCTTCATTTATTTCCTCCTAGTTTCAATCCTCCAATGACATGAACCTCAGTTATTTTAAGCCCAACACTAGATCTTTATTGTCTTATAACTATATAAGAAAAGAAACTGCTCTAAGTGACCCAAACTGTGTAAAAGGTCAGTCTATGCAAATGCAAGTTAGAGTTGCTATCCAGGAAAGAGAGGACAAGAGCAGCCATCCAAATGTTAACCAGCTTTATGGGGATGGGGTATCTGTCTTATTTTAAAAGGTGAACTGAGTAAATTTGTGTGGTAAGAAAGAAGAGAGTTGGTTATTGTTAAGAATGGGCTTTGACTTCTTGAAGATTATGCAAACTTCATTTTGCTCTGTCAGGTAATTTTGAATGACTCCATTATGTTATAAATTTTAGTTTTATTTGACAAATTGTAGAAACCTTCAGTATATTATATATAGTATCTTTATAGAAGAAATTTGACTAAAATGAGGTTTTCAGCACAGAAGATATATGAGACAGAGATTTAAAATACCATGAAAGGAAAAGAAAAGTCTTACTTTTTCACAAAAGATTATCTGAATGATTTTCTTGATCATTTCCATCTTTTTTTAAAAAAGGTACATATTATGTGGTAATTGTTCTTTTAACTACTGACACAATTAATTCCTAATGCACGAGAAATATAATTTATGGTTTTATTTGGCATACTCTTAAGCACCTGCATAGCAATTACTGGTGTGACATTTTTGTCTGCACTATAAAGCATCATACAACCTCCATTTCATCACTTTAAAATTGAAGCAAAGAAGTTCACTCCTTGGGGAGTACCTGCCTTGATCTTATCTGGTAGAATGAAAATATGATTGCCTTCCTGACACTATAAATTATGCTTTCCTGATTCTAGGGATGGTCTGCAATAGAAATCTACACTATTAGTGTGGCTCTTTTGCTTTATTGAGAGTTGTTTTTACCTTTACAATACTTAAATAGAAAAATCTTTCTCTTTTTTTCCCTTCTTAAATTACACAGCAATTGAGCATTACAAAAGATCATTTCTTCAAAAACTACACGAAGGATCATTTTCCCTATTGTAATGACTAGCATAAAGGATCTGATTCGAACAGTGAACAAATGCCAGAACTGGAGTTGAATGAAACTCCATCAGTTGTTTCCTTTGAAACAAGTAACTACATGCCTCTCCTGGGTGAACTTTCCCTGTAACTTTTCCCCCAATTACAATGAGTGGGAAACACAAACAACCAATAACTGTCACTGTCTAGAAAGTTAGAGTGAAACCCTTGTTTGTGTGGTCTCGGCAGGCAATTTCATGCCAAAGGTTTTGCTTTATCCAAGGTTGTCCTTACACCCAGTGACTGCACCTGCTTTGGGATGAAGCCCTGTACCTGTATGTGGTTTTGCTCTTAACTGATAACATTCAACTTCTTTTTATTATATTTTTAAAGAATCTTTCCCTCTGCTTTTCTTTACCATCAATTGTGTTTTGCTTCTAGGCATTAATTTTTGCAACAGGGAGTAAGTGAAAAAAACCACACACACATATTTCTTATACACCTCAAAATACTTCTCTATCAAGCTACTCTTGAAAAACCTATTTTCATGACACAATTGCAGAATAAACCTATGGTTAATACCTTATTTACGCAAACTGAAGGCTGTTATATCTGTGTTTGGCGACCTTGAAACTGCATTGTGCTTGGTGCCCTTTTTATAACCTTAATTACCAGAGAATACAGAGCTTTAAAGAAAGACTAACATTTCACTTTAACATCCACAATAATCTATTATAAAGCCAGCTAAGCCAGTCCCCAAATACAGAGAAATGTTATTACATGCTCAGCTAGCTGTCAAGGGGCCATGAGTCAGTGGCTTACAGTTATCAAAAGTAACAAGGTTGTTCAGAATTTCCTTCAACAAAGCCAGCCAGCTTATGGAAGGATTAAGCTCTCTTTGATTAGAACAACTGGAACATGTCCTACCCCTCTAATTAGCATTCCCTCTTGCTTGGTGGAGGTTGGTAATTTGACACTCACGTTAGGTATCTCCGGAAATGGTTTGGTACTTTGTCCCACTCCTACGCACTCAAGCCATAGCATATTCTTCCACCTCAAGTAAAACATGAACTGCTGAAAGATTTATGTTCAAAACTCTGTAAAATCTCAAGGGTGCTATGCTTCTAATAGACAAAATGTAATAACACTCCAATATAATATGTGGCAGGAGACTTGGTTAGCCTTTAGGCATAGTGTATTACCCTAAGGGCATGTTCATTTTGCTTTCTATCTTTGGGAACAAAAAGTTTTATGTCAGCTTTATTGATATTTTACACGTTTATATTTTAATTCATACCTTAAGGCAATCCAGGGAGAAGACCTCCACTTAGGCTGCTAGATTACTTAGTTGGTGAGTAAATATAATTTTTCAGGGCCATGCTACACACAGCAGAGCAGGGACTCTGGGAAATGAAAGGAGGTGGAAAGCGACTATTCCTCAAGGCATACACATTCACTTACAAACAAATTCAGGAGAATTGTCTTCTTTTCTCAATGCACACTCGTCTCCACTGGACTTGTGCTACATTTGCACATGCTTGACTCTTCACATTAATTCTTATGTATGTCCCCATTTTCCTTATGTTTTATTTCTTACTCTTTCACTTCATCCCCCTTTCTCCGTTTTAATGGGTTAGTATTGAACAGAAAAATTCGATAGCAAAAGCAGCCCGATATTTTTCCTCTTCAGGTTATATACAATAAAAATATTAAATATGTTACTTCTGGAAAGGAAAACTTTGCTTCTGCATAGTTCTTACAATATGATTTAGAAGAAGTGTATAATTGTGAATGAAAAACTTTATCACAAATAACTTAACTGTTAAAGGCACCCCATCTGAAATATTTCCTAAGTCATCAATAGAGTATTTTCTGAACTAGAATATTACATTTCCTTTTTTATAAAATCATGGTTCCTGTTTTACTTTCTATGCTATATATATATATATATATATATATATTTAGTATCATATTTATACTTTCCCCTCAAATAGTTAGACAATCTACATCACAGAAAGCTTTGTGTATATTTTAGGCTTTCACACATTTGTTTAAGTGTTCTGGTGCTTCCAGCTATATGCTAATTCACCAAACATTTATGAGTTCCGAAGCTGGTGTAGAGCACAGAAAATGTTGAAGAAGTCAATGTAATTCCTGCCTCTTACCAGGAGACTCGTAGGATAATTGTTATTTGTTTGTTGGCGTTATTTACCTGGCACAGGAAAACACGAGGTACAGCGGAACCTACTATAAGAGCTTTTATCAGGGAAGGGAAAGGGTGGACGTGGATAGGCCTATGGAAATAAAGGTAGAGGGAGAGGGAGCAGGAGCCAGTGGAGCCTGCTTTTATAGGGCACCTCGCACATGCGTATATGGGCTTATGTAGCTACACCACACATGCACACAGATTATGTGGTCACGCTGTGTACAGATTCCGTAGAACATAAGGCCCTGTAGTGGCTAAGCATTTTGTCTGACTGCTGACAACACATGCGTGGTCATGTGACTCCAGAAGTGGCTAGGAATAATAACAGTAATGGTAAGTGTTAATGAGCACCATCCTACTTGATTCACAACTCAAAATAAGCTTTGTTATCATCACAATAAGTATAAACCAGAGTTTTTTTTTTCTAGAAATTTTCAGTTGTTGTTTTCCAGAACCCTTAGCATTGCAGATGCACACACTAGAAGACTGATCAAAGATGAATATCACTAGCTTCTCCTAGATGCCTAGCACTTACTTAAACTAGAAATCATTCTTTCAAAGAAAGGAGGAGGTAAATGTGATTTTGGTGTAATAAAAGGTATTAAAAGTTATTTTATATCTTATTAATATCTACTTTTGATATTTGAGTAATGTGTGGAATCTGAATTAACACTGATAAGCTTATGCTTATGGCGAACATCTTTCTTGTGTTTAAGGTTGTTTAGTGATAATATGTTTTGAGTGGATATCATGATACTCTGTTTATTATTCTACATAGAATAAAGGAAGTCAGTCATTCTTCCTAAGAACTTATTTATGAAGTAGAATGTGAAATCCTGAGTCAAGTTTGAGATTTGATGAGTCTCTCTCTATGAGCTTTCATAAAGGTATTATAAGATTTTTAAAAATTATTTTTATATCCAACCTGTGTGTGTGTATGTGTGTGGGTGTGAGTGTGAGGAGGGTGGGGACAGGACTGATGTGAGTGTGAGGATGCTGGGAACCAAACTCTGATCCTTTGTAACAACATAAAAGGCATCTCGCTATGTCCCTCCAGCATATTATAGTAAGTTTGACAAACATTGGCTATGGAAGTATAAGCAAGTCCTAGCTATCATGCTAGTGAAAGACTGGATTTCAGTAGCTTTCCCACAACTCCTAGAATCCCAGCAACACAAACTGGAAGTCTAACTAAAGATGTGGAATCTCACTAGCTTCTCCTGTTTGCCCAAGAGTTCCTTATATTAAAAATTAATTATTTCAAAGAAAGGATAAATGAAATTTTGTTTTGGTATAATAAAAAGTTATCAAATGTTTTCTTATAATTTTCTGTTTTTGATATTCTAGTAATATCTGGAATCTGACAGTCTCACAGGCTTATATTATAGCAAACATAACTTTCTTCCACTTTCTGTGCCTTTTCTTTAAGTTTAATTTAAAACTGACCCAAGGAATAGAGAAGTTGTCCCTTGAAGTTATAAGTGCAGATAAAGTATAATTATATGTTTGCTTTGTTTTTCATTCCCACAGCAAAAAATCATGCAAGTCACCTGGCAACAACCCTTCCCCTAAAGTTATTATATAGATTTGGAAGCACTGCGAGTGTGAAATCTGACAATATTTTTCAACCTCTAGGGCCACACATCTTTGTAATCTAAGTAATAACACTTGGAAACATTTTCCCTGAGCCAAAAGAGAAAAGAAAAAAAAAAGTGTGATAGAGAATAAGGTTGTTTTACATTTAACTTCTTTATGTAAAGTGTTAAGCTGCTTATAATGGGACCAAGGGACCAGTTTAGAACTTCAGATTTGACTTGTTTGGTCAAAGTAGCATTTAAAACCTTTTCAATGGGAAAAGGCTAACAGTGGGGATACACTCTCCCCTTTGTACATTATCCACATCTTTCTATATTATTCTGCATTTCACTGTTCCTTACTTATATTCTTTGCTTCCTTAGGTATTGGAGATTGAAAATATTACTTAAATCCACAATTTATCATATTGAGTGTTCAGAGGAACAGAAATAACGTCAAGACAGTAAATATGCTTCAGTGCAGTTGTTTAGCAATAAATACAAGCTAATGGGTGGAAATGATTCATAAATGTCTGATTACTCAAATCACAAGACTGAGTCTACATTTCATATTATGTTTTAGGGATAGGAGGAAGGAGAGCTATAAGCACTCATTGGAATCTCCAGGGTGTAAAAGATCTTTTGTAGTACAAAGATCACCTGACATGAACAACAAACCAGGAGATCCCTAATATTCTTTTGTCTACAGATTTCTGTAACTGAAATAAGATATGTAGGAGCCTAGATCACCGTACATGATAAATGCTACTTTTCATTCTAGCAGCATTCACCACAGCTTAGGCTCTAGTTCCATACTGTTATTCTTCTTTAAAAACAAAAACAAAAACCAAGGTCACCAGAAAGCTGGGAAAGATAAGTACCATACAATTTGGGTAATGCAACTGGCTAGCTGTCCTCCAAAATACCACATACTAAGGCAGGGAGGTGCTGACAGTACAGTTTCCCAACTGTCTTCTTTGAAATGTAGCCAGCTAATACTGGCAGATTACACAGGAAAGCTGGGGGTTCCAAATTGTCAGTCCCAAATCTCTCTTTCTGGTGATGATAATTGTAGAGAAAGGCACGCACACACATGCTGTTTAGGGAGATGTCTTCAGGACTTCAACAGGCAAACTGTGTTCTCTGTCTTGGAAATCTACTTCATCACAGCTAGAACTTGGTCGTTCCTTTGAAATACTGCTTGATGTGCATCAGAATCAGAAGTCACCTTGGCAATGAAGATGCCTAGCTCACAGGGTTTTTCTTGGACATTAAAACTCACGAGAAAATTTCCATGCTTGTGGGCAGAAAAAGTCAGAATTAATATGTTTGTAAATAATATTTTCTTAGATAACCAGAGAAGAGAGCTGTTTTTAATTCCCAGTTTGATCCCGAGAAACCTGAAATATTGAGCTTAGAACATTTTATTAACACAATTTAAAAGGATATAACTTGGAGTTATCCATATTAGGGTCCATTTCCCACAATATTACGCTCACCTATTCCAGGCAGCTTAGTTTATTTTCATCAGAAAAATTTGTATGACATTTTGAAAGTTTTCCTAGTTTGTATTATATATTTCAACTGTTTCCATAAATCTTAAGTGGAATATACTGAATTTTATTATGTAATATGCAAAGCAGAATACTATCTCCACTTTCTGTAAAACTATAAAGCTTAAGCATTTAACTAATTTTCCAATTTTATACTGCACATAACTGAATAAGAATTTGATTCTGTCCCAACTGCAGAATGTATGCCCTGATGTTACTAGTCAAGTAGGTTTAGAGAATTTCATTTGTATATATTATCATTTAAGAAAGAGGTTTTTTGGCAGAATAGCAACATCTTTACTCAATGCGTATAGGCATGGGTACTTCCTTAATCACTTTCCACTGTATAATTTTCAGATAGTGTTTTCACTGAATTTGGATATTGTCAAGTTTGCTAGAATGTCCAGCAAGCAAATCCTAAGGAACTTTTTTGTCTCTGTTTCCCGAGAGTTGGGAATATAGATGTGTACCACTACGTGTTTTGTTGTTGTTGTGTGAATTTGATGTTACTGTTGTTTTTGTTTTGTTTTCTGTAGTTTCTGGGCATCTGAACTGGGATCAGCCATCTTGTAGTTCAATCACTTTGTCAAATGGGCTGTCTCTCCCCAACCCACAATGTTCATTATTTTCTGTAGAACTCTTGTATTTCCACTAAGTAGTCCATGGTCCTTCAACCAGTGAAAGAATATTATGTGTCATATGATAAGGCTGCGAGACAAATATTAAAATCACAGTTCAAATACTATTTATAGTTAGGGAAAACTATGAATTGGGTAAATATATCAATTCTAAAAAATAGTCTCTATAATGAAAATGAAAAATTATGTATTATTTTCATAGTCATTACACATGTAGGTAGTAGGTTTTTTTTTTGAAATACCCATGGTTCTATATACTATTAATAATAGAATAAGCAACTGCTTTCATTTTTCATCTAGATTTAGTATTGTACCAAATTACTTTATATATTAGGAGGTAAAATATATAGTTTAAAAGTTGTTATAAATGTGTTGTTTAAAGTATTTGTATAATTTTTTCCATTATTTTGTTAGTCTAAATTTTCTATATCAGCATGCAATGTTGATTCATGCAAGTCTCAAGTCTAATTTCTGTAATAGAGAAGGGTGGGAATTCAGGATAATTGCGATCATATTCTACAAAGCTGATACTGTTTGTTTATATGTCTGCCTTCCCAGTACCATAGAAAATAATGCTGTTTGGTTGTTTATGTAAATGTAGGTGACAAGAAAATCCAATCAGTTCCTTGTTTTTCTCTTGGCTATGAAAATTTTATTATGCAAAACATATGCTATTCCAATTTGCCTTTGAATTTTCATCAACCTGAAATGCAGCTTCAGAAAATAGAATTGTATGTCATCATGTTTCAGGCAGACCAGTCTTTCTGTGTCTATTTCCTGAGAACTGACAACATTAATATATGAAAGATGCATTTTATGAAATTCTAGACAGCTTATAAGACTATGGTTATTGTGGTCTGATGGAAGCATATTGGAATTCTAGTTTAGCAACTATTCACCTGTTTGATCTCAGACAAATCAGTTACAACTCCTTGTTGTTCAAATTTTTATCTAAAAAATGTAGTGGAGACTGTGAAGAGTAATGAGGAAGTATTTACCAATTTAGCAACCTGGCTCCCATTTTACATATACTCTCCCTAAATTTGGGTTCTTTGTTCTTTATAAAGAGAAAGGATCAAATAAGATACATGGATTCTTATTTTGTTATGAAAAAATCTGTGAATTGAATTTTTAAAAAGCATAAAATAATTAATAACCATTGTCTATTAATTATATTAAAGACTTGTATGCTTTACAAATGTGTCTTCTAAACACAATAGGTGTGGGGTGAAATTATCACCCTGATTTTTAGAGGTCAAAGTTGAAACAACTGTCTCATGATATATCACACAGGAACTTTGTAATCTTAGACTGATCTATTTCTCAATCTTTACTTTCAGTAATAAATAAAAATTAATAAACAAGTAGAAATAAAATAAATAAATATTGCTTATATGTCTATGAACACAGAGAAATATCTTTTCTACAAATAAATAGTTACAATAAGATTAAAAAGTATTTCTCTGCCCAATTTAACTTCATGAAAGGATGAACTATTTGTTTACTCTTTTGAATAGATTGATGTATTTCTCTGATTCATGTTTTCTTTCATGGCTATTAGTGCAGCTATTATTATTCCTTAATGGCTATTAACAGAATGAATTCACTTAGTAGAATGCTTTAAAGAAATGAACTACATTAAATTACACAAAAGGTGTTGAAAATATGTGTTCTCTAAAGAAGAATGACAAAACTTATGTGTCTGTCATACCCAAAACCTGAATGATGTATGTTAGGAAGTATTAAAATAAATCTGTAGTACATATTTATCTTTGAGCCTATGTAAATTCAAGTTTTTTTTTTTATTTTCAGCCATTTTGCAGAAAGAGTAGGAAGTATTAAAAACCTAAAGTCAATAATTTATCTTTGGCCTAATTTATTTGAAATCACAATGCACAATGACACTTTGAAATCTAGAAAGGAAGGTCAATCCAGAGTCACAGTCAAGATCCTTCTACCTGGAGCACCAGAGCATCTCAGAAGCTATTAAGAGTGATGTGAGAAGAAGAATTTTGACTAGGAGGAGCATGATAAATCTCTAAGCATCAGTCTTGGTGTGGCATATTCTTAGAAGCATCATTTCCAGGTGTCCTCTCCCAGTTAGTGTTGTCACTTAACTATGAATTGGAATAAGCAATGTGGAGGAACATATCCTGAGCCTTCCTAATAAGAAATGCTTATTCTCTAGACGAAAGCACCGCTGACCTTTATATACATCACTACTTGTCTGTCTCACAAAAGAGAAGAGATGTCAACAATGGTCAAATCTTCAAACAAACACACCTCTGTAGCTACAGGAAAGATTAGAAGGTGAGAAAGCAGCCAAGGATGGAGAAGATACATCACCAGAGAAAGGTGTCAAGTTGACATCTTGTGTTAGTTTTGTGTTACTACGAGAGAATACTGAAGGAGTTTAGTTTCATAAAGAAGAAAATTGGCCAGGCGGTGGTGGCACACACCTTTAATCCCAGCACTCAGAAGGTAGAGGCAGGCAGATTTCTGTGAGTTCAAGGCCAGCCTGTTCTACAAATCGAATTCCAGTATCGTCAGAGCTGTTACACAGGAAAAACCTGACTTGAAAAACAGAAACAGAAACAAAAACAAAATAGAAGAAGAAAAATATATTTAACTAACAACTTGGGAGATTGGAAAACAAGTTTCAAGAGCTTCATTGACTTGAAGTCTGGTGAGGATGACACATGAAAGAAGATGATACAGAGAATCTAATTATTATGTCTCAGACTAGAGCAGGAAGTGATGTAGACATTTCTCTAAACACAAACAGTAGCCTAAAAGACTTACCTCTCAAAAAGTCCATTACACTTCTTAATCTTTTCTCCTTTGGAAGCAAACTCCTTCATAGGGAGTTTTTGCATCCACTATGTTGTCTAAGTCACAGCACAAATGTGTAGCAAGTCTGACTTTCGTGGACTGCCAGCCTGCAAATAATGACAAGGAGACTTACTATTAATCATGAGAGCTTGGCCTTAGCTTAGGCTTTTTCCCAGCTGGCTCTTATAACTCAAATTAACCTGCTTCTATTAATCTACATTTTGCCATGTGGCTCAGTTACCTCCCCTCTGTACCCTATGTCTGCCTTGTTCACGTCTCACTGACATCTCTGCCTCTCTTCTTCCTAGAGTCCTTTCTGTAAGGTAAAAGGGCCAGCCAAAGAAACACATCCTGGATCTAAACCCACAGCCAGTGAAAGAAACACACCCTGGTCCCAAAACCACAGCCAAAAGGTTAAAAAGAGCCAATTAAAGAAACACATTTTGGCCCTGAAACCAGAGCCAGAGAAACACATTCTGCCCCTGACCAATTCAATACAAAAGTCAACCAATCTGTGAGCATGAAACCAGCCAATCCTTAATCATGAACTCCAGCCAGTATCTGAGTTTGTTCACACTCAGGGATGGAAATCTGACCAATTCCCACCCTGAAAATCTTCACTCTGGAAAATCTCTGCCCCCAAGAAGTGCTATATAAACCTTGTACTTGTTCAGTTGAGAGCTGTCTTTTTCCATCCTGGCAGAGGCAGTCACCTTCCTGGTTTCTGCCCTCCCAATAAATCTCTTGAATGAGGTTTGGATGAGACCTTCTTTTGCCAGAATGAAGCAGAAAAGAGGAATGGAGCAGAGGAGAGAAGTAACAACAACGTTTGCCAGAGCCAGAGCAGAGTGGAGCAGAACTATAACACATTCACCAGGAAAACCTTCTCCTAGTGAAACAGAGTTGTTACATTGGGGAAACCTTCCCCTGGAGCAGTGCTGTAAGCTCTTACACCTAAGGTGACTTTGTGGTACTTAGCTCTCGACTGTCAGGATCTCTTGTATGCCCAAAATATTCTCTGAAGTAAATTGGTGCTGCCAGGAGCAGATGTGTCTCACTGTCAAGTAAAGCCTTATGTTATTAAGACATCTTAAAAGCCATATTCTGTAATTATTTGAAGTGTTTTATGATCATCTATCTATCTAAATGTATCTGCTTAACCTTTAAAACACACCTAATAGGACTACAAGCTTGATTATCATAGATGAATAACTACTAACCTGTATTTCTAAATTATACATTACATTTTTAAATGAATTACATAAACACAGTCTCTCAGAGAAGAGTAGAAATATACATATAGCATAGCAAAAATAACTTTAAATTTATATCAATAAACCAAAATCCATACAAATGAAAGTAATTGAGAACTACAGTTGCTTTTGGGATTAAAGTAGATTCAGTAATCTATCTTTTTCCCCTATCATTTCTATATCCTCCTTTTACTTTTCAGAAAGAAAGCCCTGAATTTAACCTCCTTTGCATAGTAATTTCTTGACCAGGATGAGTCACAACTTGCAACCAACTCTCCTAAATAAATACAAACATCCATAACCCATGAATGTTGGCAATGTTTTTTCTAAATTACTTCCTGTTGTCTGGGGGCACTGGCATCTTTGATGGAA
Organism: Peromyscus aztecus; assembly: GCA_902168405.1. Taxonomy (NCBI): domain Eukaryota; kingdom Metazoa; phylum Chordata; class Mammalia; order Rodentia; family Cricetidae; genus Peromyscus; species Peromyscus aztecus. Next base: position 31,517 of record CABHPQ010163190.1, on the reverse strand, counting down.
CCTTGAGAAAATCAGCATAATGGCTAAGTCTTGGCTGGAGCAGTTTGTGAGGCTGGATCATCTCTGCTAGCATCCTTGACACTATTCTGCATGTAGAACTCTGAGGAAACTCAGAAACATTTTGAGATATTAGGTCACCTGGTCCATTCATTTTCATTAGTATCTGGTACCTTTGTTCTGAAAATACATACAGTTTCAAAGGTAACATACATATCTGTATTAATACAAGTATAGACTGTGCATTCTACACAAGTTAGTCAAAGATGATTTTTTGTTTTATGTTTGAGCAGGTAAAATAGACATTTGATGTCTTGTAGTATTTTTTTTTTTTACATTTGTAGCTAGGATTTTCAGGGAGTCTTCCTCCATCAAAACTGATCATCCTTAACCTTGAATAAATCCACAGCCTTTTGTTTTTTGTGGGAACAAAAGCATCATAACCTCTTCCCAAACCAACAGATCTTTTCCATTTTGAAGTCAAGACACTTTTAGAATATATAGACTGGTGTAATCCATCAGCCTCCATAATCCAGTTCATTTCAGCAGTATCACTAGTTCATCAGCAATCAAAAAATTTAAATAAAACTCAATAACATACAGTGTCCAGACTCCCTGTGTATTTTCCATCCTCATGTGGCTATTTTTTTATTTATTTGATGTTTTTTTTAAGGAATTTACTTTTTTAAACTTTTTTTTATTTTATGATTATATCTTTTCTCCTTTTATTCCACCTTGATCTGTCATTACTGAGCATCTGTATTATTCTCTGATTGCATGAGAAGAATCTTAAACTGTTATGTCAACTTAGTGCATGGTACTAGTGCATGTCAGCTGGTGGTTGCTTCAATCCCACAGGCAGCTGCCTGGAGATGCATCTGTATATTGCAGCTAATGTAAGACTGAGACTTGTAATTCATCTATGGCACTGTTTTTGTGAGTTTGGAACCTTTTCTTAAACTTTCTCATGTTTTATGTGGCCTGACACAGGTTATATGTTGCCTGACACTGGATGTCATGTGTAGGTGGAGCTTTTCATCAGGAACTCTGGCTCCCCAACAAATTCACAGAGACTGAATATTAATTATAAATGATCAACTAATAGCTGAGACTTGTTACTATCTAGCTCTTTCAACTTAAATTAACCCATATTTTTATCTATACTCTAACATGTAGTGATACCTTTTTTACAGCATGGCATGTTCCTCTTGCTTCTCTCCATGTCTTTTGATGACTCTGCCCTCCTTCTTTACTCTGTACTCTCTTTTTGTTCACAAGTCCTGTCTATCCTCTACCTGCCTAGCTATTGACCATTTAACCCTTTATTAGACCAATGAGAGCAACAAATATTCACAGTATACAAAAAGATTGTTCTACAACAGGAAAATGATCAAAGTATATTATATGAAATATATCTATAAAAATGTATAAATGTGTATTTGGAGCACTAGAAAAAAAAGAATGAAGTAAAAACAATACTTTCATATTGTTGGCAGAAATCAAGGAATACATTCTCAAAATCTCAAGCAACACAAAAGAGGATAAATTATTTAAAATCAGAAATGTAGAAAGAATAATCATTTAAGAAGTTCAACTGTTGCAGATTTGTTGGACCCAGAGATTCTCGGTCTCATTAGAGAACAATAATTCAAACATGAGTAAAGAGAAGACATATAGGAACACTCGCATTGTTCTTTAGCTTTCTGATTGGGAGGAAGTGCTAACAATTGAAAAAGGATGAGGTGTTTGATCAAACCAAGGTAGTAATCTTGAGAAGATGCATATTTGAAACCACAACCAAAATGGTGTTAACCATTGCTCTGGGTGAATCTTTGGGGTTCAGAGTCCCCTGTTGACCACACAGGTAACTCTCCTAAAGAACACAGCTAAGTAAAATAGAATCTGAATACTATATCTGAACCTAGATAAAATCTTAACATTCATTAAATTCATATTCATTCTTCTTTGTGGTCCCATTTATCTATGCTATAGTGACCATTAACAGAAGTTATGATTTCCAGAAAAATTATAATAACAATTAACCCCATTACATATAATACAAGGATCATAGTATACATTAAAAGAATAATTATGTCACACTGTGAACAACCTTCTCAGGAACTAATATCTTAGGAAAAATGAACTACTACTTTATTGAAAGACATAAACTATAAGAACCTACATCTATTTCACATGTGGAAGAAATAGGCACCAGACCCATATGATTTTATTAGGGAAATCTACCAACAATTAGAAAATAGTATAATGCTATTTTCCCATAATTTGTTTAAACAATTCTCAAGAAAAAGGGTGTATTTTTAACTAACTGAACAAAGCAAAAAGGCAACAACCCTAGATACAGACACAAAGCTACAGCGTAAAGAATTGTAACAAAGGGGAAAACATTTAATTAGCAAAATGAAAGATTTTATCCAAATAATTGAATAATTAAATATCCATGTACCAATAATCGAATCTAGAAATAGCTATTACATTGTTCAGAATATTTAACTCACAATTGATCATAGACTTCAGCACAAAATGTTAATCTCTAAAATTTTCAGAATAAAAATCTATATGACCTTAAGACTGTTATAAGATACTAAGTATGCTCAGACACCAAGTTATAAAAGCAAGGATTTATAAGTAAATTTCATAAATATTTAATACTGCTTTAAAAAGACTTCTATATCATTTCACTAATGAAAGACATAAAAAGCAACACATATCTATATTTTATATTTATTTGCAAAATAAGCACATAATTTAAAACTCAGTTTTAAAAATTGTTTAAAAATGATCTGTTACAGATGCTACAATAAATATTTTTGAGGAAGCAAATGACTATCTGAAAATACATTCAACACAGTTTTCTTTGTGAAATTTGAATTAAAAGAAGATAATGTTGCAAAAAATTTGAATTTCATATGAGCTTCATTTCTATCCAAAACAGTGCTCATCTTATTGCTTGTGTATATATGGATATCTCCTCTTTTTGTATCTGTATCTTCAATCTCTCTCTTTTTTAAGGAAATTGGGCTTTAAATTTAGGACCCTCATAATTATTCCTCATTGCAAGATTGTTTTATATATATATATATATATATATATATATATATATATATATATATATACACACACACATATTCCAAATAAAGTCCTAGTCACAGGGTCCAAGTATTTGGATATGAATATTTCTGAAGCCATCAGTAACATTTATAGAGATATTTATGGGAATGAATTCTCAGAGAGAGAAAAACTATAATGTAGGATTACATTATTTAAGCCTATTGTCTTGTCATTAAACGCTGTTTGGGAAGACATTGGGTCCTTGGAGAGAGAGGAAATCATGAAACAGTTGCCTTAGAGGGTAGGTGATTCATGTGATACTCAACATAAAGTTTAAGACTTTCCAGTGGAACTTGTAAAGGGATAGATTTCTTACTTCCAGAGTAACTTGTTAGGACACAAGGTTGTCCTTGGAGATTTTCTCCTTCCACTACATACTGTGGTGGTATTGTGTTCCCCAAAATATTGTGCACCCTAATAAACTTATCTGGGGTCAGAGACAGATCAGCCACAATATTAAACATAGAGGTTAGGCAGTGGTAGCACACACCTTTAATCTAGCATTCCAGAGGCAGAAATCCATCTGTTCAAGGATACAGCCAAGCATGGTGACTCACTCCTTTAATCCCAGAAAGCGAGCCTTTAATCCCAGGGAGTGATGGTAGAAAGCAGAAAGGTATATAAGTCATGAGAACCAGAAACTAGAAGCATTTGGCTGGTTAAGCTTTTAGGCTTTGAGCAGCACAGTTCAGCTGAGACACATTCTGGATGAGGATTCAGAGGATTCCAGTTTGAGGAAACAAGATCAGCTGGGGAATTGGCAAGGTGAGGAAGCTGTGGCCCGTTCTGTCTCTCTGATCTTCCAGCATTCACCCAAATAACTGACCTCAGGTTTGATTTTATTAATAAGACCATCTAAGATTCCTGCTACAACATACCTTACCATTCCAATTTTCTATCATGTATTAAAGCACAAAGCTCTCAAAAGATGTGTCATCTAGTCTTCTACTCTCCAAAATTCTGATCTAAATAAAATTTCAATTATAATTTCTACAAGTCTGCTATTGTATTTAAGCACCCAGTCTCTTTATCACAGGGACAACTGAAGAAAATTATCAACTTATTATTATTATTATTATTATATTGTTGTTATTATTAATTTTAATATTATTTATTTTTTTGGTTTTTCAAAACAGGGTTTCTCTGTGTAGTTTTGGTGCCTGTCCTGGATCTCACTCTGTAGACCAGGCTGGCCTTGAACTCACAGAGATCCACCTGGCTCTTCCTCCCGAGTGCTTGGATTAAAGGTGTGTGCCACCACTGCCTGGCTACAACCTATTACTTTTAAAATTAAATTCAAACAAAATATCAAAGTTTTCTTATCACTAACTTCAGCATAGTATAGAGAAAAATAAATGTATCCAGCTTTTAATGTGTTTCAGCAAAATAAAAGCAAAAATAAAAAAGAAGAGGTTGAGGAAGTTCTTATCTGTAATTTTAGGGCTGAGTTGATGAGAGTTGTGTTGCTGAGTTTATGGCCACACTAGGCTGTGCAGTGTGTTTTATACAAGTCTAATCTACATTGTGACCCAAACAAGCAAATATGGACCTGGTATGCAAATATATTAATCAAGAACTTAAACCTGGATGAAATGAAAATCACTCTGGGTGGCAATTGAGAGATTATGAATAACTATGATGAGTTTATTGAAGAATATTCAAAACTCCTGAACAGAAAAATAGAAAGTGGCATTACAATTACTAGGTTTCTTTAACTGATTAGAAATAAAGTAAAGTTATAATAATGACAAATCAGACATGAGATAAAAGGAAAATGCTTATGAATTGAGTACAAAGGAACTTAATGAGAGGAAATTACCAAGTCAGTATAACAAGACAGTGAATGTAGTAACCTAACATTGGTGTAGATATGGGAACTTTGATGTTATTACTGATGGTGAGCATGAGAATAACCTTAGAGTTAATATTCTCAGTGAATAATAATAACAATAACAAACAAACAAATAACAACAACAACAAAACAGTTACCATTGGTTTAAATAAAATTCTGCAACTACTCTGTAACTGAAGAAGTATAATCTAATTTTTATGGGTCTCCAAGAAATTGCTAAAAACGAAAAATATAAAATAGCTCAGGTTCTCTAAAGTGGTACATGAACCACAGCTATGCAATTTCCCTATCTCATATTTTGAAGCTTTTTAGAAAAATCACATTTTTCACTTCAGTTAGTTTTAAAGGAAGCAGCTTACCGACACAGAGAGCTGATTAAGGTAAAGAAAAGAGAAAAACAAAAGATTTTTTGAAAAGGAAGCTTGCAGCTAATGTATGTTGACTTTTAGAGACATGATAAAAATTGTTGAGATGACAGGATTAGTAGCAAAATGGAGTAATGTAATTGGAGTTTAGGGAACAATATACAAATGTTGATTTCTACTGGATTATCATGGATTTATTATGCATGATGTTTTTCATATGAAGAACATCTGAGAAGTATTCAGAGAAAGACCTACCCAGCCAGGGAAGGTTGTAGGGATTCTCCTTAAACATACCTCAACTAATACAATTGTTGTCAGAAGAGTAAACTGAGGGGACTCACCAGCAGGTAAGGGACCTGATTGCCAGCTGAGTTGCCATACTCCCCAGACTCTAATCCCTAGGGTATATTTCCTGCCCCCACATCTCAGCACCAGCACCACTGCTGGGCTCTGTCCCCAACTATAAGTGGAATGCTACTTCTCTGCTGACTAGTCCTCTAGTAGGTGAGTGAGCCTGTAAGTGAAAAGCTGAACTGCCCTGATCCCCTTGATTCTGGTCCTCCATGTCCCACTCTGCCACTCAACCCCTCATCATCTTCAGTAAGCAATCTTTCCCCACAACTCCTGAAGACTCCATTGGCCCAGGTATAGCCCACACCTTCAATGAGAACAGGTGAGTGTTCTGCCTCCTGGTCAAGCTATCCCAGTACCTAGACACTGATCCCCAGGGGACATCCTTTTGGTCATCCCCTCTCCCATAGTTACAGAAGGTTTACCTAAGGTCAAGCGGACCCTATGGACCCCATGTAAGACACTGTTCATTGCTTGATAACATACCTTAAAGCCTGCCCAACAACCCCAGACTACATTCTCTCACCTAGGCTACAAATTCTGCTCTAAAACTTTGGAAGACAACTTTGGATTTACCAGAGGTCAGGCTGGATCTAGGGAATAAAAGTCATCAAAACCCCCAGCAGACAGACTCTAATGGACCTTAAGACTCTCTAGTCCCCAGAACTCTTGAATACATTGGCCAGAAGACTAAGGCAGAAACAGAAACAAATGAACAAAACACCTATCCCATAAAGACAAATGCAGGACTCAACACCTAGACCTCTAATCGTCCCAAATCCAGATGGCTAAACAACAGTGTAATAACACAATCAATAACAGAAAGAGTAATACAGGACCACCAGAACTCAGCTATCATTTAACAGCAAGAACCAAACATTCCAAAGCAGCTGAAGCACAAGAAAAAGACCTTAGAAATAACTTTATGAAGATCATAGAGGTCCTTAAAGGGTAAATGAAACAAAATCCTTTAAATAAATTGAGGAAAAGACACATAAAAATGGAAGAAATCAATAAATCTCTTAATTAATGCCAAGAAAGAGAAGAAAAAATGAACAAACAGCTGAAGGAAATGGTTCAAAATATGATAATGGAAATAGAAGTAATAAAGAAAACACAAACTGGGGAAATTATGGAAATGAAACATCTGGATAAATGAAAAAGAACTATAGATGTAAGCAACATCATCAACAGAATACAAGAGGTGGAAGAGAGAATATCAGGTATTGAAGATATGATAGAAGAAACAGATTCATGGGTCAAAGAAAATGTTACATCTAAAAAAATCTGAGAATACTAGGAGTGGAAGGAGAAGAATCCCAGCTCAAAGACCCAGAAAATATATTCAACAAAGTCATAGAAGAAAAATTTCCCAACCTAAAGAAGGTCATACATATAAAGGTACAACAAGCTTACAGAATACCAAATAGACTGGGCAAGAAAAAAATAGTTCCCTTGCACATAATAATCAAACACTAAAAATATAGAATAAAGAACATTAAAAGCTGCAAAGGAAAATGGCCAAGTAACATATAAAGCATATAGGCAGGCCTGTCAGAATTATACCTGACCTCTCAATGGATACTCTTAAAGCCAGAGGGCTTACAGATGCTAAGAGACCAAAGATGCCAACCCAGTCTACTTACTATGGACTACAATTTTTTTTCAATTATCATACATGAAGAAAACAAAATATTTCATGACAAAGTCAAATTTAAAAAAAATATTTAGCCACAAATCCAGTCCAACAGCAGGTAATAGAAGGAAAACTCTAACCCATGGAAGTAAACTACACCCATGAAAACATAGGAAATAGATAATCTCACACCAGCAAAACCCAAAGAAGGGAAACATCCCCCTCAACACACACACACACACACACACACTACCACCATCACAAAAAAACCCCAAGAATTTACAGAATTTACAGTCACTGGTCATTAACATATCTCCATATCTATGTAGTCAATTCTCCAATAAAAAGAACAGACTAACAAAGTAGATACAAAAACAGGATCCATCCTTCTGTTGCATAGAAGAAATACACCTCAAAATCAAAGACAGACATTCTCTCAGAGTAAAGAGTTAGAAAAATATTTTCCAATCAAACAGACCTAAGATGCAAGCTGTTATAGTTATCCTAATATCCTATAAAACAGACAAATAGGACTTCAAATCAATCAAAAGAGATCATTTCATATTTAATCAAAGAAAAAAATCTACCAAAATAATGTCTCAATTCTGAACATCTATTCCCCAAATACAAGAGCACCTACATTTGTAAAGGAAATATTACTGAAGCTTAAATCACACATAAAACCTCACAAATGAATAGTGAGTGACTTCAACATCCCACTCTCACCAATGGATAGGTCATCCAGCCAGAAACTAAACAGAGAAATAATAGAACTAAGATTTTATGACTCAAATGGACCTAACAGATATACACAGAACATTTGACCCAAACACAAAAGAATATATCTTTTTCTCAGCACCTCATAGGACCTTCTCTAAAACTGACTACATATTTTGTCAGAAAACAAGTTGCAACAGATACAAAAAAATACATAACTCCCTGTTTCTTATCAGATCACCATGGATTAAAGCTGGAATTCTACAACAACACAAACAAACTACAGAAAGCCAAAAACCCATGGAAACTGAACAACTCTCAACTAAATTATGACTGGGTCAAGAAAGAAATTAAAGAATACCTAGAATTCAATGTAAATGAATGCAAAACTTACACAAACCTATGAGACACTATGAAAGCATTGCAAAGAGGATAGTTCATAGTGCTAAGTGTCTGCATAAAAAATTTTGAAGAAATCTCATACTAGGGCTCTTAATAGTGCACCTGAAAGCTCTAGAACCAAAAGAAGCAAACACACCCAAGAGGAGTAGAGAGCAAACTCAGGGCTGAAATCAATAAATTAAAAAAAAAAAGGAGAACAATAAAAAGAATCAATGAATCAAAGATTTGGTTATTTGCAAAAATCAACAAGATAGACAAACCCTTAACCAAACTAACTAAAAGACAGAGACAATATACTTAAATTAACAAAATTAGAAACAAAAAGGGGGTCATAACAACACTGAGGAAAGCAATAGAATCATTACATCATATTCAAACACTTGTACTCTACAAAATTGGAAAATCTAAAAGAAATGGACAAATTTCTTGATAGATACCATACACTATAATTAAACCAATACAGAAAAACAATTTAAATAGAACGATAACCCCTAAGAAAATCGATGAAGTAATTAAAAGTCTTCCCCAACCCCTAAATGAGCCCAGAGCCAGATGGTTTCATCACAGGATTCTACCAGACTTTCAAAGAAGAGCTAAAACCAATACTCCTCAGATTATTCCATAAATTAGAAACAGAAGGAACTTTGCTTAATTCTATTCATGAATCCACAGTCACCCCGATATCTAAACCATTCAAATAATCAACAAAGAAAGAGAACCACAGACCTGTTTCCCTCATGAATGTTGATGCAAAATGCTCATTAAAATACTCACAGACTGAATCCAAGAACATATTAAAAAGATGGTCCAAGTATGGGCAGAGCCCACACTCCCAGAAACAGTGAGGGGCAAGGCTGTCTCTGACACACAGCAGCACCTAATGTTACTAAGATGAATGATGATTTTTAGGAAAGGTGGAAGAGTGAGGTTTTTTTGTTGTGTTTTATGTCATTTTTAGTTGATTTGGAGTGGTTCTTTTGGGGGGATGTTGCAGGGGTGAGGGGAAGATATGGAGGCACTAGGGTGTGAGAGGGATTGGGGTTCATGGTGTGAAATTCCTAAAAAAATCAATAAAGGCTTATATTATAAAAACAAAACAAAAACAAATAAAACACACGAGCAACAACAAACAAACAGCAATGATAAAAAGATCATCTTCCATGATCAAGTAGATTTCATTTCAAAAATGCAGGGATGGTTTAACATATGAAAATCTGTCAATGTAATCCACCATATAAATAAACTGAAAGGAAAAACAAAACTATCTCATATTGAAAACACCTTTGACAAAATATAACACCTTTCTGTAGGACAAATTGCTAAATGGTCTTAATGAAATCCCAGAGTCAGATATTGGGGTAAAAACTGAGAGATCAGGGAAGCAGAAAGAAGTCAGCTACATTCTTACCATTAGAAATCATCAGTCAAAGAGAGAGCCTTACTTCCTGTATAACCACGCCTATATGCCTTTTTGTCCCTGCCCTCTTACTTCCTCTCTCCACCCAGCTACATCACTTCCTGTCTCTCTGTACAGACCTCCAGACCTCCATGGTTAGTGCTGGGATTAAAGGTGTGTGCCACCACGCCTGGCTTTGTTCCCAGTACGGCCTTGAACTCACAGAGATCCCAGTGGATCTCTGCCTCACAAATGCTAGGATGATAGCTATCCTTGCTATCCTTGACTGACTTCTATGTTTAACATAGTGGCTGGCTTTTTCCTCTGATTTTCAGATAAGCTTTACTGGGATGCACAAATAAAATATCACCACACCTTTCCATGATAAAAAAAAAAAATCTTTGAGAGATCAGGGATACAAAGAATAAACCTAAACATCATAAAAGCAATATACAGTTAGTTGACTGCCAACATCAAATTAAATGAAGAGAAACTGAAAGCAATTCCACTAAAATCAGGGAAGACAAGGCTGTCCACCTTCTCCATACCTACTCAATATAGTGCTTAAAGTTCTAAGTAGAGCAATCAGAAAAAATAAAGAAAATCAAAGAGATAGAAATGGGAAAGGGGGGCTGGAGAGATGGCTCAGAGGTTAAGAGCACTGGCTGCTCTTCCAGAGGTCCTGAGTTCAATTCCCAGCAACCACATGGTGGCTCACAACCATCTGTAATGAGATCTGGTGCCCTCTTCTGGCCTGCAGAGACACATGCAGGCAGAATACTGTATACATAATAAATAAATAAATCTTTAAAAAAAAAAAAAGAAATGGGAAAGGAAGAATTTGAAGTATCTCAATTTGCAGATAATATGATAGTATACATGAGAAACCACATAAATTCTACCAGGGAGCTTTGAAGTGGCTGGATACAAGATCAACTCAAAAACATCAGTAACCCGCTTACATACAAACAATAAATGGGCTAAGAGAGAACTCAGGGAAACAACACCTTTCACAAAAGTCATTAATAATATAAAGTGTCTTTGGATTACTCTAACAAGCACGTGAAATACCCATGTGACAAGAAATTCAAGTCTTTGAAAAGAGAGATTGGAGATGATACCAGTAGATGGGAAGATCTCTCATGCTCAGGGAGGGGTAGGATTAATGCCTTACAAAAGCTATCTATAGATTCAATGAAATCCCCATCAAAATTCCAGCATAATTCTTTACAGAACTTGAAAGAACAATACTCAACTTCATATGGAAAAACAAAACAAAACAAAAAACCCAGTTAGCTAAAACAATCCTGATTCATTAAAGAACTTCTAGAATTACCACCATCCCTCATTTAAAGCTCTGTTACAGAGCTATAGCACTAAAAAAAATACACAGTATTAGCATAGAGACAAACAAGTTGATCAACAAATTTGAGTCAAAGACACAGACGTAAACCCACACACCTACGGACACCTGATTTTTGACAAAGAAACCCAAATTATACAGTGGAAAAAAGAAAACATCTTCAACAAAAGGTGTTGTTCTAACTAGAAGTCAACATGCAGAAGATTGCAAATAGACACATATCTATCACCCAGCACAAAACTCAAGTCCAAGTGGATCAAATACCTCCACATGAACCCAGTTGTGCTGAACTTCATAGAAGAGAAAGTTGGGAATAGCCTTGAACACATTGGCACAGGAGACAACTTCCTGAAGAAAACACCAGTAGCACAGATACTAACATTGAGAATCAATAAATGGGATCACGTGAAACCGAAAAGCTTCTGTAAGGTAAAGGACCCTGACAAGAGAACAAATAGCTCACAGAAGCGAAAAGATCTTGACCAACCCCACGTTAGATAGAAGGCTGATCTCCAAAATACATAAAAAACTCAACAATCTAGACATCAAAAACAAACAAACAAAAAAATCAGTACAGATCTAAATAGAGAATTCTCAGCCAGGCGGTGGTGGCGCACGCCTTTAATCCCAGCACTTGGGAGGCAGAGGCACGCAGATTTTTGTGAGTTCGAGGCCAGCCTGGTCTACAGAGCGAGATCCAGGAAAGGTGCAAAGCTACATAGAGAAACCCTGTCTCGAAAAATAAAAAATAAAATAAAATAAGGTGAAAAATAAAGAATTCTCCACAGAAGAATCTCAAATGGCCAAGAAACATTCAAAGAAATGTTCAATATCTGTAGCCATCAAGGAAACGTAAATCAAATGAACTCTGAGATTCCATCTTACACTTATCAGAATGGCTAAGATCAGAAACACAAGTGACAGCTCACTCTGCATAGGATATGGAACAAAGGAAACACTCCTCCATTGCGGGTGAGAGTACAAACTGTATTTCTACTTTGGAACTCAATATGGCAGTTTCTCTGAAAATTGGGAATCGATCTACCTCAAGACCAGCAATACCACTTTTAGGCATATACTCAAAGAATGCTTAATTACACCACAAGGACACTTACTCAACTATGTTCATAGCAGCTTTATTTCTTAATAGCCAGGACAAGAAAACAACCTTGGTGCCCCTCAACTTAAGAATGGATAAAGGAAATGTGATACATTTATACAATGGAGTATTACTCAGCTGTTAAAAAAATAAAATCATGGAATTCAAAGGCAGATAGAACCTGAAAATAATGATTGTGAGTGAGGTAACCCAAACCCAAAAATACAAACATGGTATGTACTCACTTATAAGTTGATACTAACTCTATATGAAAGCATAACCACGCTACAATTCACAGAGGCAGATAGGTTAGATAACAAGGAGGGTCCAAGGGGGGACACATGGATCTCTCAGGAGGGGAAATAGAAGAGATTTACTGGGTTGACTTGTGGCAGGTGAGGATGGGAACATGAAGTATTAGGTTGTGGATAGATGGGGGGTAAGAGTACTCAAATAGATGACTGGAATAGGGAGTGGCATTTTGGAGTCAGGTAGAAGCCTGATGCAAGGGAAACTCCCAGGTATCTACAAGGATGACCCCAGGTAAGATACATAGCCTGAACTGGCCTTTCCTATGACCAGGCAAGACTTTGCGTAGAAGGATGGACTCGGACACCAACCCAGCCACACAACCTTTGAGCTACAGTCTTTCCTGTTTATAGGATGTGTTGGAGTAAGTAAGTGTGGTGCAGAGATTGTGGGAGTGGTCAATCAATGCCTGTTACAGCCTGAGATACATGCCACAAGAGTGAATCTACCCCTGATATTACCTGGAGAGTTGGACCCAGTGGATGGATAGCTCAGAGGATAGAACCAAACACTATTGGAGTAAAAAAAGTCAACATAATTATGCCCAATGATATTCTGACACACTCATAGATTGATGACTATTCCAATGTCATCAGAGAACCTTCATCCAGTAACTTATGGAAACAGATGTGGAGACCCACAGTCAAACATTATGATGGCTCAGGGAATCTTGTTGAAGAGAGAGAAAGCAATGATTATAGGAGTTAGAGGTTTCAAGGACATCACAAGAAAACCCACAGAAACAACTAATCTGGCTTATAAGGGCTCACAGACTCAGAACTCACAACCAGTGAGCCTGCGTGGGACCAACCTCGGCTCGTTACATTATGTGACAGTTGTGTAGCTTAGTGTACTTGTGGGACTACCAACAGTGGGAGCGTGAGCTGTCCCTAAAGCTTTGGCTGGCTTTTGGGAACCTATTCATTTTATTGGGTTGCTGTCTTCCCAGCCTTAATACAAGGAGAGGTGCTTAGTCTTACTGAAACTTGATATGCCTTGCTTTGTTGATACCCATGGGACACCTGCTTCTTTCTGAACAGTAACAGAGAAGTGGATGGGGGGTTGGGGTGAGAGAATGGGAGGAGAGGAGGGGAGGGAAAATGCACACACACATACACACATGTATATAATATAATATATATACATATATATACACACATATATAATATATCAGACACAACTGCCTCTATATGTTTATGCACATATGTATGCCAATTTCTTTAACTGTCTCCTATTTGAATCAACTAAATGTTCATTGAGCTTTACTTTATAACTTCTTGTGAGCTTTCCAAATAGGATCTGAAACTTTCCTTTGATAAATAAAACATTATTCATATCATTAATTTCTATAACTGCTGTAATTATGGGAAATCATCATCTTTTCTATGTGTTCCATTAATTTTCATTCCATGAGCTTAGTTTTTGTGTCTGTTGAGTTATTCCTTGGTGTAAGTTATTCAAATAACCTGCTTTCCCAGATGAGATTTCTCTTTTGATCCATTTTGTTCCCTTTGTTCAGTTTGCTGGAGGGTAAAGACCTGATAGGAAGGGCTACTGCCTCTGGAAGGTCAATTTCTGGAAGAGTGGAAGCAGAGAAATAATGGCATAGGACTTTTGGAACAAATCTCATGAATATGGGTTTCCTATTTCTTCTGAGTGCTACATACTTTTGCCTTTGGCTGGTGCCCTGGGCCACATCTGGCATGCATCTGCACTGTAGAAGAACACACTTTCCTATCTCCCTCTTTGGAGATCAGCGTAATGACTGTTAGGGTTAACACTTTTGAGGTAATTTATTATCTCTTGCTGTATCAGCTGTTTGTTTGCACAAAATCCCAACAAAATGACTTTGCACACATTTTAAACTATTGATTTTGTTCTTTAAAATAATTGTGTTTGCTGCATTTGAAAGATTTTTTAGCAATTCATGATACACTAAGTTTCTTATATCCCAGCAAAATGTACATTTATATATTTTTATTATTTCTAGAAATTCGCTATTATATAGGTAAACTTAACATATGCTTATTCAGTTATTGCATAGAATTGGAGATTTTTTTTTGTCCCTTGAGAAAAAGTAAAAACTTTTATGACCCTAAAAGGGGAGGTGACAGGAGGTATTTTCTGCTATCTGGTGACAACTTGCACATAATCTGCACTCTTTGCAAACTGGGGGGTTGCTGTCAGAATCTGTTACAAGAAAAGTAGTAGAATTACTTTGTATTCTCTCAAAACTGCATCTCTGTCTCTTGTAGTAAAATATGGTAACTTTTTAGCTCAAGATATTCATTGAACAAGTACAGGGTAGACCATGAAGGAAGGAAGGCTTTTGCCATCCTGTCTATCCACTCCTCTATGGATGTTGTTTGACCACACTGGAAGAGAAAACATATACACTGCTGGAACTGATCATTCTAAGAGATATCGAATTAGCAAAGAAAGCATATTGCTTTACATGTCTGACTCTTTGTTTCCTGACTAGTATAGAGCAAGCATGAAAAGCAATTTGGCTGCTCACCTGTCTGAGACATTGCATATTATATTAATCTCAGGAAGTAATTCATTACCTAATTAGCCACACTGGGAATATATTTCCAGTGCTTGTTACCACTCCAGGAGTAACAGGCCCCTAAGAAGTCAGAAAAGGAAATCTTTTCAGGGAATTAAAAAAGGATGTTTTAAAGAACTTTTTCCCCTTAAAAATAATGAAGATACGGGAAAATTT
The DNA here is from genome assembly GCA_902168405.1 of Peromyscus aztecus. Taxonomy (NCBI): domain Eukaryota; kingdom Metazoa; phylum Chordata; class Mammalia; order Rodentia; family Cricetidae; genus Peromyscus; species Peromyscus aztecus. The sequence continues at coordinate 16,176 of CABHPQ010163190.1, read as the reverse complement.
ATTTTTGTTTATTGGGTCTCTTTTCATTGTCTTTAAAATTTCAGAGACCACGAATCTCTCACAAAGCAGGGAAGCTAAGAATTTGGGGGCTGAAAAGTGAATCGAAATAGAGCATGTTGAGAAATATTGGAACCAAGAGAAAATACGCTAAGCAAGATGAGAAAGAAGGAGAGAGCAGAAGAAAATGAAGTGTTGCACACGTTTTGTGACACAGCTGCATACAGTGTCTCATAATCCACACAGCACTTCTGAGTGACAGGCACAACTGTGGTGAGCTGTTGTTCTAGTGCTACCTCGTTTGGCAAACCGACTCTTAATGTTGATGACAGGCAGGCTTTCCTCCATGGAGAGGAGGTCCAGAGTTTTGAAGAGAGTCTTTGCCAAGAGGACTTGTTTCTTTTAAAAGCTGGTGTAGGCCAGTGGACAGAATTTCTCTTAAGGGAGTTATCTCCTCTGCTTAAAAAATATTAAGGTTTCTGCTTGATTCACAAGGCATGGTTATGAAAACAGTGTAAACGGGACGTGGTTTAGCAAAAATAAGGGTGAAGTTACTTAGCAAAGAGAGTTAGCTGCACTTATGGAAGCGGCTGTTGTTAAAGTGATTGAAAGAAACAATTGAAAATAATGCGACATAAGCAATGATCAGTTGGGGCAATGGGACACCCCAGGAAAGTACAGACATCCTTGGTTGTATAAAGAGATGCACAAATAACACTGTGATACAGCAAACACATTTCCTCATTCCAGACATGTTCTTTGATCATTCTTTGGAGCATAGTAGGCAGATATTTAATCACTACCCTTTTAAATCTTTTTCCTGGATAGACATGCAAATCACAGTTTTTCAATTGCCTTGGACTTCAGATGGTGAGTATGAATGAAGTATATTCCTTCTCATCCTGTCTATATTGTGTGCTATAACATCCTCCAGGTTCACTTTGTTTTAGTAGCCTGACTGAGATGACTCTCCAAACAAGGTAGTAGTTGTCATGTGGGTGTTCCCTGGGACAATGTACCATGATGTGAAGGGAGTCATTTAAGTGTGGAGATCAATTCCAAAGATTCAACTCATGGAATTAAGAAGATAACCAAGGGTTGTGAAACAAGAGCCCTGAGATTTAAAGTTGTCATGTGAGTTGAATTTCCCCAGTTATAATTTAACCAATCTGTATGATCAGTAAAATGTGTTTTCCTCAAAATTCTTACTTTGTTGGCACATTGGGAATAGGAAAAAACATTGGTAGCCTATGATTTCTATGAAATTATCAAAAGAGAACAGGTATCTAAGAGTTAGGACAAGGAACCAAGTAGCAGGAAAACTAACAAAATAAAAGCATAAAATGGTGGTCTAAAACCAACTCAGTAAAAGAAAGAAACCTAATTCAAACTATCGGAACACAAGATCATTTGGGGGAAAGATACTAAGTATTGATTTTCAATAAGAGAATTGAATCGATTTTATATTAGTTTTGAATCAAAATACGACTCAACCATTCTGGAAACAAGTGGACTCAGAAGGTAAAGAAACTGTAACTAACACATTTCTTCACCACATTGGGATCTTGCTTAAAACTGAGCATCACACACCATGGGGATAATGAGTAATTACTGCATGTATCATTAAAATAGTCTTCTGCTTCATCTTGTCATCTTAGTCTAAATTATGGGCATATTTCAAAATTTCTTAGCTATTTGTAACTTTAGTCTGAAAGTATTGTGAAAAAAAAAAGGATTTTAGCAACCTACCATCTCAAAATGTATGTAAATGCAAAGAAAAATACCCGATATATTAGGCATTAACATAAAAATGTTAATTGAGTTCAAAGCATAGTTTATACATGTGTATTTATATTGGTTATTTCATCATATATTGACTAATTAATTAAGTTGACACTAAAACTATGTATGCTTCTCATACACAATGTGGTTTTTCAGCTATTTTCAGATTGTGCAATCTCAAATTTCTCAGGTTTCTCAAATGTGTATCAATTTCCTGTTAAGAATACTTACAATAAATTCCTTACTAATTGTTAATATGCAGCTCATTCTTTTTAAAACATGTTTTATATTAGAGTTCTGGAAATTTTCTCTATCGAACTAAAATTATATATGCATTGATTTTCACTGCACACCACAATCCTGTTGTGTAGGTGACTCTCTGGAAGGTGACTGTCTGATCACATGTGTTCAGCCTTTTAAAATTCCATATAAAGTAAAATAATTCACCGTTTTCTTCCATTACATGAATTACTTCATTTAATGAAATATCTTTAAGGTTGATCCATGCTACAGTGAAAGGAATCACTACTTTCTTTGTAAAAACTAAGTAATGTTCCATGGAGTATGCATACAACATGTTTTTTTCATAATTTTATTTAAATGTATTAATATTTATTTTAATTATCACGTTTTGTTGCATATATTTCAAAAGTTCATGAAACGTGAAATCCACATTTTCTTTATTCATTTGTTTATCGACATCTTCTTTCATTCCATCCATATCACATTTATGAATAAACATGAAAATGCAGATGTCTTTTTGAAATACTGATTTCATTTTCTTTGTGTACAAACCCTAGTGCCTTTTTTGTGGAACTCCCATACTAATTTTCAAAATGGTTGTATTAAATATATTTTGTCACCAATAGTGCTCATGGGTACTTTTTTCATCCTCTTTTGATAATAGCAATTCTAACATGGATTTTTTTTTTAAGTTTCAAAATATATACTGGTTTATATATATACAATATTTGTGCTAATTCTTTGAGAATTTCATACAAATCAGAAATCAGAGTATTAAGGGGCCATTTCAAGGGTGGAGGTAGGGGGCTATAGAGAAAAGAATAGCAGGGTACAAGGGATGTGATGTGATGTGGAAAATGGGAAAGATGGGTGGTCTCAGGGAGGGGAAAGGAGATAAACGCTGAAGGAGGGAGGAGAGAAAAATTGCTATAGGGATGCCTGAAAAGGTTATTGGACTCATAATATTAACTATCTTCCCAAAATATCTATAATGCATACAAGCCAGTATATAGTTCAGATGAAATTTCCCTATCTAGGATAATAACACTCCATGTAAGAGCCAAAGACCCTTTAACAAAATCCTACAAACCAGGCAATAGAAGGCCACTTTTGAGTTATTGTTTAGAATTGTCTAAGAGACTCCCAAAATATTACAGGCTATTGCCATTGTCCTTGGCTGCTCCCCACAGGAGAAAGATAAATCCCTATTGGTGAAGACACTATGGACTTGCGACACAGGATCCAGAGGACCGGGAGCTAGAACTGACTTGAAAGGCTTCTCACTTAGGATTAGTTTTCACAGAAACAGAAGGTGTCATGCAGGCATCCGAAGGCAGGAAGCAACCACCACAGCACTGTGCAGCATGGCACAATAACATTAATGGTGCAATAGTGGCACGAGGAGTTTGTTACAAAGTTTTTAGACTTTTTTCTCTCTTATTGAAAAATATATTGTTTTCATACAAATAGTCTGATTATGTTTTCCCTCCCTCTACTTGTTTGAGGTTCTCCCTACCTCCTCTGTGATCAGGATTCACTCCCTTACTGTCTCTCACTAGATACCAAACAGGCATCTAAGGGATAATAATGACATACAATAAGATAAAACAAAACAAAACAAAAAACAGAGGAAGGGAGCATAAGAATGTCACAAGCAACCAAGACACAAGACCCGCTTGTTCTCATGCTCAGGAATCCCATAGAAACATAAAACAAGAAGCCGTAATCTGTATGCAAAGGACCTGTAAGTAATGTACATAATGAATAATGATGATGATGGTGGTGGTGCTGATGATAATGATACTGAAAAGTTAAATTAAATTTTAAATTAAAAGGAGGAAAAATTAAAGCTCTGACACAACAGTAAAAAACACGGCACCTTTGAAGATGCCTCTGAGTTGGTTTTCTGTTGGCTATTTACTTCTAGGCATGGAGACTCTCGTTAAGAGTAGGTTGTTTCCCTGTTGAGACTCACTTGGAGAAGACTAAATTTTCATTGGCAAGTGGTCATTAATTGGAGATAGATTTTGGGTTGGTGGTAGGGACATCCATTCACTTCTTTCACTTCTAGGACCCAAGCTGGTACAGATCCATGCAAAACCTATGCATGCTGCCTCAGCCTCTGTGAGTTCATACGTGTATTCAACCTGCTGTGTTTGGAAATCCTTGCTTCCATTGCGGCCTCTTTGGCTCTTACACTCCTTCTGCCTCCTCTTCTGTGGGGTTCCTTGATCTCTGAAGGGAGGGATTTGAAATAGATACCCCAGTTAGAGTTGAATGTCCCCTGGTCTCTCACTCTACAGATTGTCTGGCTGTGGGTATTTGTATTTGTTCCCATCTGTTTCAGGAGATGGCTTCTCTGATGATGGCAGAGGAAGGCACTGATCTATGAATATAGCAGAATATAATTTTGTTGCTATGTTCCCTTTAGCATACAGTTTTACCCTATGTCTCTGGGCTACCTAGTCTCAAGTCCTTTGTCACCCAAGCAGCATCATGTACAAGTTTCACCTCTTGGAGTGGACCTTAAATCAAATTGTCTTGACTGGCTCCTCCCACAAGTGCAACCATTGCCCTAGCTTTCTTACTATCTTACAGGCAGGACACCATTATTGATAGAAGGGGAAGGGTTTGTAGCTGGGTTGGTTTTTCCATTTCTCCTTTGGTACCATGCAGAGTACACTCCAGTGTAATGAACACAAGTCAGTAGTGGTGAATGTCTAAGCACCAGATGGATTTCACCATGGTCAATGAGTTGTGGTAGTGTTATCTTCAGCAATCTGGCATTTCCAATGTTTGTGTATTTTAAAGACTTGGCAACAGCCTAGGTTGTTTGGGAGTTCCTGTGGAACCCCTTTGGACAAAAAACACAGGTGGACAAATAAAAAGCCCAGTGTCTCTTGTGGGAAACATCTAATTGAGTTGTTAGTCAGAGTTGAACTGGAAATCTCAAAAATAATATAGGTTATTAGGATAGCATTTGATTTTCCTGCGCTACTTTATGGCAAGAACCTGTTGCTAAATACACAACCCATATTGGGCAAAGGGCATGGGGTTTTATGACAGGGTGGAGGTGTTAGTTCATTCTCTTTTTTGAATCAATAGTTCCTTTAATATTAATGACATTGAGAACTCAGATACTGAATTCTACCAAGGAAACTGGTAGGCTAACTGCAGATTATCTTTCTCCCTCCATTGCTCCAAGTCCAATGCCTCAGTCTCATCCCCAGATCTGCAGCAGAACACCGGCAGCAGCTTCTTCCCACCTCAACTTTAGTGTATTCTACAGATCCTCCCCTCCTAACCTCCCTCTTCCCACTTGCTGCTGTGTTCCAGCCCCTAACTCCATCAGGAATTCTGGTTAGGGAAACAGATTAATACCAGATCTCCACCTTTCCCTCAGCAACTCTAAATCCAATCCTCAAGGCTCATCCCTAGCTTCACAGAAGACCACCTGCTGAGCGCTCTCATTCTCCCATGCCACATCTCCAAAAGAAATAGATACATCAGAGAAAAAAAATATTTAATCTAAAAAATTCCTGCCACAAAACATCCAGGAAATGTGTAACTCTATAAAAAGACCAAACCTACGAATAATAGAATTAGAGGAAGGAGAAGAAATACAGGTCAAAGGCACAGAAAATATTTTCAGCAAAATCCTAGAAGAAAATTTTGCTAACCTAAAGGTGATCCCTATTAAAGTACAAGAAGCATACAGCATAGTAAGTAAGCTGGGCCTGAAAAAAAATGTTCACAGCACATAATAATCAAAACACAAAATGTACAGAACAAAGAAAGAATATTCGAAGTTTCAAAGGGAATATGCCAAGTAACATAAAAAGACAGACCTATTAGAATTATACCTGACTTCTCAATAGAGATTCTAAAAGCAAATAAACAAAACAAAACAAAACAAAACAAAACAAACAAACAAACAAAAAACCTGGACAGATGTACTGTAGATTTCAAGAGACCACAGATGCTAGTCCTGACTACTATACCCTGAAAAACTTTCAATTACCATAGATGGAGAAAATAAGACATCCTATAGTAAAATCAAAATTAAGAAATATTTCTTTACAAACCCAGCCCTACTGAAAATGCTAGAAGGTGAACTATAACCTAAAGAGGTTACCTACATCCATCAAAACCATAATGAATAATAATAAAATAATCCCAGACCAAAAAAGTCAAAAGAAAGGAAACACACACACACACACACACACACACACACACACACACACACACACACCTTAACATCAATGATATTCATCACCTCAGGGTGAAAGGCCAGAAAAAGATAATTCAGACAAATGGACTTGAGAAACAAGCTGGTGTAGTTATCTTAACACCTAAAAAATAGACTTCAAATCAAAACCAATCAGAAGAAATAGGGAAGAACTCTAAATATGCATCAAAGTTCAAATCCAAATGGACAATCCAATTCTTAACATCTATGTCCCAAACAAAAGGGTACCAAAGTTAGTAAAAGAATACTACTACAGCTTGAAGCACATTTTGGCCATTGTGCACTGTTAGTAGGAGGTTTCAATACCCCAGTCTTACCAGACAGTCCATATAGACAAAAATAAAAAATAAAAAAAACAGAGAAATGATAGAGCTAACATATATTATATATATACAAAATCAGTAGCTTTCCCATATACAAATGACAATTTGAAAAGAAATCAGAGTAGCAATACTTTCCATAATAGCCTCAAAAATATCTAGGGGAAACTAACCAATCAAGGCAAAGACTTGTATGATGAAACTTTTAAGACACATAAGAATTTGAAGACAATATCAGAAGATGGGATTCTCAAGGATTGGTAGGGTTAACATAATAATAATGGCCATCCTAGCAGAAGCAATGTACAGATTCAATGCAATCCTTATCAAAATGCCAATACTATTCTTCACATAACTTGAAAGAAAAATTTTCAGCTTCATACAAACAAACAACAACAAACAGCATAGCTAAAATATTCCTGAATTATAAAAGAACTGATGTAGGTCTCACCCTTTCCAACGTTAAGTTATACTAAAAAAATCACAGGAACAAAAGAGAGTAGTATTGACATAAGACCAGACACATTGATCAATGGAATCGAACCAAAGACATAGGCATAAATCCACACACAAATAGAAACAGATTCTCTGATAAAAAACCAGAAGTAGATACTGGGAAGAACGAAAGCATCTTAAACATATGGTGTTGGTCCAACTAAATGGCTGTGTGTAGTAGAATCCAAATAGATCATACTTATTCACTGCATGAAATTAAATTCAAAATGCATCAAAGACCTCAAATAAAACCAGAAACAGTTCACATGATAGAAAAGAAAGTGGGGAATCCTTGAACTCATTGGTACAGTACAAGACTTTCTGAACAGAACACCATTAGCACAGATACTGAAATCAACAATTAATAGGTGGTACTTGAAACTGATTCGGTAAAGCAAAGGACACTGTCATTAGGATAAAGTGGCAACCTACAGAATGGGAAAAGATTTTTACTCACTACATATTTGATAGAGGACTAGTATCTGAAATATATAAACAACTCAAGAAATTAGCTATCAAAAAGCCAAATGAACAAATTAAAATGTGGTACAGATTTCAGCAGAGAATTCTTAGTAAAGAAAACGCAAATTGCTGAGAAATACTTAAAAATATGTTCAACAACCTTAGCCATCAGGGAAATACAAAAGCTAATTCTAAACATAGAAGCCAACCTTCTGTACAATTATCATGTTCTTGCTTCAGATCTTCAGAATTATGTGAAAAGTTGAATTGATTCTAGAAGTAGACCTAAGGTGACAGGGATCACAGTGGCAGTGGTTTTGTTACCTGGGGTAGACTCTGTGGACCTTGTGTGGTAGAAGTGTGGTCTAGTCTGGAAGAAGATGGTGGAAGTGCATAAAATTCTGAGTATGGATCTCACGTGACCAGGATGATTATTAATTAATTACTATCAAAATTCTGGTACCAAATATAAACTCTACCTCTTCTAAAAATTGTTTCTGGTACTTAAGCAATTCTCTTTCAACCACAGTAAATTAATACTACCTTCACAAACATGAGGCAGAAGACCATTTCAAAGCCATCATTTCTGTTTTTTGTCTACATATAACAGGAATTTAGTCTGACAATGAAGAAATGTATCTAAAATCTCTGATTAATACACAATACTTAGAATCTCTGATTATAGTACCCACATCTTTCAACATATTATACTTATACATAGGCATATTCACAGATTTCTAAAACAGATATAAAAATATTCACTCTGTGTGTATGTTGTGTGTGTGCGTGTTTGTGTGTGTGTGTGTGTGTTGTGTGTGTGTGTGTGTGTGTGTGTGTGTGTGTGTGCATGATTATGTAAAACTGGAAAGCTGGGACCTATATATTAGTAATCCTTGTTGAGGGATAATTCACTCAGCAAATCTGGTCTATTTACAAAGTAGCAGAGAATTATACATTTTCATAGGAAACTGTAAAATCTATCTAGGTAGAATCTAAGTCTGGAGGCAAAATGAATAATATTAAGTGGAACATAAGAAAAGTTGCCATCTCTTCCTCCGATGACTACCTACTACCATTGTCATTATACAATTTTCAACAGAAGAATCATCCAATATAGCTGAATGGCTTTTACTGCTGGTAAAGATGGCTCAGTATAGTGGGTATATTGGGAATATTCAGAGACCTAATGTTTTCAATAAATTTCTTAATTCCCACTACTTACTAAACAATGCCCAAATTTCACATAAAAATATCTGCACTTACTGTGAATGTGTCTTATAATTCAATATTAGTCATTTTTTGATTTTACATCTGCTAGCCTACTATTTTATAATGTTTCAAAAGGAATAAATATATTGTTTTCCAAACCATTTTTTGTTTAGCAATTTAAGTAATTTTAAGCTCTTCAATATATTATGTTAACTACCTTGCATCATAGTTTCCAACAGTGTCTATTATTAAAGCTACATGATCTAGTGGCCATTTAAAACCAAGTAGTCTTCTTGAATAATGTAAAGAATGGTCTACCACTTTGTATCACATATTACCAAGATTTCTACAACTGATGCCAACCAAATGATTGCCTTCAAACTCTGAGTCAGAAATACATCCTAAGTTCTCATTTATTCCAGATTCTTTTTTTCACAACTAGTTCTTGTATCTATTAGAAAATTATTCACTGTGTTTTGTTGTGGATCATAAAATTCTCTGAAGCTATAATTTTCCTGAAAATAACAGGTAACTTACAGAATTCCTAGACTGCCTTAGTATAGTTTGATGACAAAATTCAATTCTCCTAGGATGCATATTTAATTACAACAAAGGGTTATTTTTTGCTGCATAACAAATTTATGTAATATTCAATTGAATGGGATCCTGTCGTCCTTTCAGTATCCTGAATAGAAACCTTTGTAATCCTATCCCTAGGAAACTGGAAATGAATCTTTTTTACTGTTCTTTAATACCTTGACTACATACACAAGAAATACATACTTAAGTATTTGTTTCCTCTTCCTTCTTTTAACTGAAATTTTCCATTTTGTTACAACTTGTGTATAAACAGCAAACTGCAATAGCATTAGCACTGACTGACTACAAAAGAGGCCGAGGGCACAAAAATAGGCAGGAAATAACTACTTAGGGTGAATTAAACACCTCTTTCCCAAGACCCAATTTCCTTGAATGAGAGTTCAAAGTACAGTCATTTTGTTTTATATATGTAATATAGCTGAGTGTTTAGTGGAACAAAGATAACATGAAGAAACGGAAACATAAGTAGCATAAAGAAACACAGGCGGCCTAGTCAGGGAACATCTAAAACAAATTCAAATGCTTGAGGTTTGAAATATTAAACAAGGTGGAAATATAACCCATGAGTACATGTCACCATCTTCCTCTTATCACAATAACCACGAGCTTTTTGAATGGCTCAAGTGTTCTTTTTAAATGAGTAAATTCTAATTCTCAGTGACCAGTGACAGTAACTGAATCATTCCAACTTCCACAATTGTGATTCTATTAGAAGATGGTTAGGAAGCTTACCTAATTGAAGAAACAATTAAAACTCATAAAAATAGATGAAGTGCTCCAATCATATTTGATGATTCTCTTAGTAATATTTCTGTTCTTTAATGAACAATAATGCTATTGTTCTAAAGTTACGAAATGTCACAGGTGTGTTTATAGATTACCACTCAGTGTTTCGGTAAAATTATTTTTGTGAAAGTTGATGGATGGCATTTGTTTTAATTCCCAGATTTAGGATCAATAGAACAGTGTCTCAGAAAGATTAAAAAACCCACAAAATATTGGTAGTAAGTGTTTGATACAGTATTTATTCTATTTGTTCTCACGTCTTTTCAAAACTCTGTTCTGGATCCAATTATCATGATGGTACACATATTTCCTATGCTTTTCCATACTCACCTGTTTTTTTTTTTTTATTTAGACAATGAAGGACTCAGAATTATTGGAAGTGTCATGAAAAAAAAGAAAACAATATTTTAATTACAAAGTAAGTTTCTTGGATACAGAAATTTTACATAGAAAATAATTTTATGTGTAACTGCATTCATATAGAAAATAATTTTATATGTAACTGCTTATTTAATTGAGGATTGGTGGTTGTAGATATGCTGTAAATGTCTATTCTAAATAGATCATTTTGGTCATCCAGCTATGATAAGTGTTTAAGTACACAGCTTGCCATCACAAAGTTGTCCTTTCCAAGCTGTGGCAAATTTCTGTTGGTTTTCAGGGCATGAGCAGAGTGGTGGGGAGTCGTTAGGACCCAGCAACCTGAGTAGACCTCATTGAGCTTACTGAGATGAGATGAAATATTAATGTCTTTGTAATTGACTATGGTCCCCTTTCTCTTATTGATCCTATTGAGCAAGTTCTGGAAAGAAATGCAGGAAAACTAAAGTTCATACCACACACATGCACACGTGCACAGAAAAAGAGAGAGACAGACAGACAGAGACAGAGAGACAGAGAGACAGAGACAGAGAGAGAGAATATGAAAAACCCTGTTTTCCTTTCTACCTTGAAAATTATTTTGCAGTATAATTTTTTTGAGGGAGGCAGGGTAAACAAGCACTTAGTACGTATAGTTTCAGTCACTGTGCCCATTAGAGTTACTTTGCAGTAAGTTATTTCTACAAAAACCCTCCCTGATATCATTCCTGTGAGCCTCTAGTAACTTATACCTTTGTCTCCAGATTTGGTATGTGTCTTCACTATGAAACATGCTGTCTGAGATAAATGAATATCTGCACATCCACTGATGCTATGAATAGTTATTGATATCATGAATCATTACATACATACACATATAACAAATCAGCACAAATCTCTTATTGCTTGTGTATATGTACATATGTGAGGTATGCATGAAAGTGCGTATTTGTGTTCATATCTGTGAGGATCACCTGTGTGTGAATGTTGTGTGTGTGTGTGTGTGTGTGTGTGTGTGTGTGTGTGTGTGTGTTTACAAATACACATGTAGAAGCCCAGTTGTTTTCTTGGATCACTGTGCATTTTATTTATTTAAGCATTATCATTCACTGAAGCTAGAAATTACTGACTTCTTCTAATCTAGCTAGACAGCTTGCCCTATAATCTCACAAGTATTGATATTACAGGTGGTCACCATTCCTAACTGGCATTTTTCATGATATCTGGGGTTCTGAACTCAGTCTTTATGGTTATATGACAAAATTTTATCATCTAAACCATTTCCGCAATCCGGCATAGATCTTTGTATCCTTGATTAATTGGGTAGAAGTTATTAAGAATTCTCAGCCTAGCCAAAACTATACCTGAGTTTGGACAAACAGAATTAGAGACACTTTAAGGCTTAATATAAATACAACATATTTTTATGATAGAAAGCTCTAAGAAACAGTAGAATTGTTGTCTGGATAGGAGGGTTGGCTGCTATCATCATTTAGTGTTCTAGGACTGACTGCTAAGATCATTATTTGTTTCAGGGTCACGTACACAGCTCTGACAGACATAGGAGAGCAAGCATATGTTTTCTTTCAAATAATATTTTTTTAATTTGTCAGAACAGTTTTATAAATATTTATACTTCCTGGGAACAAAGATATGAATTAAAACATTATTTCTAAGGCAAGACATTATCAAGTTTGAGGACCAATCAGAAACATGAAATTTTCTTGAAAGATAATTTTACAGAACTTGGAAACAATTCCCCAACTGAAGCATTTTCTGAACAATTCCTTTTCCAAATTTACTTCCAAGGAAAATTCTTTTTTTTTTAAATTTTTATAATTAATTTAATTTTACATATGAGCCACGGATTCCCCTGTCCTCTTTCCTCTCGCCCCCCATCCCGCCCTCCCCCCCAATTCCACCCCCCATTCTCACCTCCTCCAGGGCAAGGACTCCCTGGGGATTCAGCTCAGCCTGGTAGATTCAGTTCAGGCAGGCCAGTCCCCTGCTCCCTTCACCCAGGCTGAGCAAAGTGTCCCAGCATAGGCCACAGGCTCCAAAAAGCCAGCTCATGCACTAAGGACAGGTCCCAGTCCCACTGCCTGGGGGCCTCCCAAGCAGTTCAAGGTAATCAACTGTCTCACTTATCCAGAGGGCCTGATCCAGTTCCATGGGGGCTCCTCAGCTATTGGTTCATAGTTCATGTGTTTCCACTAGTTTGGCTATTTGTCCCTGTGCTTTTTTCCAATCATGGTGTCAACATTGCTCAGTCATACAATCCTTCCTCTTTCTCACTGATTAGACTCCCGGAGCTCCACCTGGGGCCTGGCTGTGAATCTCTGCATCTGCTTCCATCAGTCATTGGATGAGAGTTCTACCACGACAGTTAGGGTGTTTGGCCATTCTATCATCAGAGTAGGTCAATTCGGGCTCTCTCTCGACCATTGCCAGTAGTCTATTGTGGAGGTATCTTTGTGGATTTCTGTGAACCTCTCTAGCACTTTACTTCTTCCTATTCCCATGGGGTCTTCATTTATCAAGGTCTCTCTTTCCTTGTTCTCCCTCTCTGTTCTTGATCCAGCTGGCAACTCCCGCTCCCCTAAGCTCTCTTTCCCTCGACCTTTGCCCTTCATTACCCCCCACCACACACACACCTTACGTCCAGTTTGTTCATGTAGACCTCATCCATTTATCTGTTGTTGGGTGATCCCTGTCTTTCTTAGGGTCCTCTTTACTAGGTAGCCTCCCTGGAGTCATCCTTTGATGTACATCTAGTATCCTCCTATGAGTGAGTACATACCATATTTGTCTTTCTGAGTCTGAGTTACCTCACTCAGGATGACTTTTTCTAGATCCATCCATTTGCCTGCAAACCTCATGATGTCATTGGTTTTCTCTGCTGAGTAGTATTCCACTGTGTATATGTACCACATTTTATTTATCCATTATTCAGTTGAAGAGCATCTAGGTTGCTTCCAGGTTCTGGCTATTACAAACAATGCTGCTATGAACATAGCTGAGCATGTGCCCTTGTGGTATGATTGAGCATTCCTTGGGTATATGCCCAAGAGAAACAATATCAAGCATTAATTACACAGATGATGCAATGACACTTCACAGTCTAGAGCTCCATTGAAACCATGAAGAAGACACCTTACTCTTTTATACACCTTTCTTCTCTCTGGTTAAGGTTTGAAAGTCTCAAGTATTTATACAGCTGAGCACAGTAGGTTTAGTCTTTGCTGCATGCAAACTCAATAAGAACAGCAAGAGATAAAAGAATGAGAAAGTTTATTGTTTGTGCAAATAAGAACAGGAAGAATAATCCCGAAAGGAATGTCTGACAAAGAAGGGACGTGACAGAGAGGCAGCACTCCTATTGGGAGGAATGGTTCTCCTAGGTAGGTACAGGCACACTACTCAGCAAATTTATTCCAAGATGTTATTTCTTCATATACCATATGATCTAAGACAGCTGCTAGGATGGAGAATTTAGAATCACAATGAGCAATGCTTACCGATTATCTAGATGAAAGTTGGATGGCTTTGGCAATTTTATCAGGACTTTAAAGTTTTGACCACAAAAAGCATTATCTGATACATAGATGAACTTGAAAAAATTGAAGCAATATCAGGAGACAGCACCATTTCCCCCAGATGCACATATATTTAACTAATTAATGTCCTCTTGACTGCTAATGTTTCCGCTACTTATTTTCATCATATTAATGATGAACATTTGATGAAATTAATGATGAAACATTTAATATTGTTTCTACAGTTACACATAATAAAAACAACTCAAAATTAGCAGAAAATTTCATTCTGTTTATGCTTACCTCTCCATGTACTTTTTTTTCTTTGCTAAAGTTTCAAGATTTTTTTCTATTTTTATAATCTTTCTCTCAAGATAACATCATTTTGCTATTATTTTGGAGTAATTATGTTACTGATTCATTTTCTTTTTTCCACAAATTTTTCAGGTTTTCTTCATTTCTAAAATATGTTCTGTTGGATACAATAGTAGACGTCAACTGCAATTCTTAAAATGATAAGATCTAGAATCACCCAAAGGATGAGTCTCTGTGCATGGCTGTGGGAGACTATCTTGATTAAATCAAGTGAGTTGGGAAGATTCACCCACTGTGGGTAACACCATTCCCTGTGCTGGGATCCTAGAATGTACAAAGAGGAGAGGGTTAACTGAGCACTCATATTTAAACACTCTATCTTGATAGTACTTTTCCCATTTGCTTCAAGCTCCAGCTGCCTTGGCATGACCACAATGATGAACTGTACCTTGAACCTCAGGTCTCAATAAACCCTCTTCCTTAAGCTGTTTTTGTCTGAGTTTGTCTTCTTCCTTTGTTTCTATCTTCATTCATTCTTTTCCTCCCTCTCTTTCTCTCTTCCTTCTTCCCTTTCTTCCTGTGTTCTTTCTTTTTTTTTTCTTTAGTTTATCACAGCCAGAGGAAAAGATACCAAGACATTGAGTTTGTCATTTTTTTAACTTAGTACTTTAAAAATGTGTCCTTTCATTCTTGATTCTATGACTTCTGAGGGGAAATATACTATCAATAAATTTTCCTTCTTTTTCATGTAAGTACATATTTTTTATAACACATTTCATGAGTTTTAGATTTCAGAAGTTTGACTATACTTTTCTAGTGTTTTTTTTTTTTAGTTTATCTTCAACAAATTTGCTCAGAATTTTGAATCCTTAGGTGTATGCCACTTTGAAGTTCAGTTACTTTAAGCTACTGATTATTTAATTATTATGTCTTCTTCTCTCTTGGGAAGAGTAATGAGTCAGGGACAGATTTTTTGTTATTAAACCATAGATCCTACTGCTATGCTTTGTATTTCTTTTTCTCCTTCCTGTTTTTCAGATGAATTGTTCTCATTATTCTGTTTAAAGTTTTATTTTTAGCCCGTATATGAAATCAGGCTATTCCCTGCCTTTTATATAAAATTATGATTTCTTTCACTCTGTGTTTGTTTGTATTAAGAGATTTTATTTTACAAGCAGCTTTTGACTTTGTTACAAGTCCAGCAGAATGACTCTGTACTTTAGACGGAACATAAACAGCACCATTTGCCCAGCTCTACCTATGAGACACCAACTGATGAATAACTTATGAACACTCACATTACAGTGTTTTTATAGTTGAACTTATATATAGTTTACTTAGCTTTCTGTGAAACTATCAAGACATGAAAGATACATAGCCCCAATCATGACTGCAAAGTGACACAGAAGTCCAGTTTCTACATATGGGCTCTGCAGACAGTTGTGGTGTATTCGGTAATTACTATAGCATAGTATGAGAATTGTAGCTCTACATTAAGCTTTTTATCCAAACGTCATGGCTGTGAGCACTAAGAAAACCTGATTAGTACTACGAGGTGACCACCAGTGATGTGACATAAGGATATGGTATCCTGAATGAGGCTGAAAGTCGAGATGCCTAATGAGCTTCCTCTGAAACTGCAACAGTGAATGTGAAAAAGGAAAAGTTCTTCTGTGTAGAAAGAGAAGTTCCCTTTTGCTTTTTGGTGTCCTTTTGGACCACATACTATATGAAAAAGGCACTTCTTACCATCTGGACAAGATGAAACTGTCTGTGCTCTTACCCTAGCTTTTGGGCCACTGTTGTGGCAAATATATTGGGC
>CABHPQ010163189.1:0-42382 GCA_902168405.1 Peromyscus aztecus | reverse complement strand
CCTGGCCACAGCGGCCACGCATCCCACTTGGCCCTCCTCTTGTCACGTGCTCACAGAACCGGGGTCGGGGCCTGACTTCATCCAAGACCATCAGCTAAGCCAAGCAAGCCTTCCACCCAGGCTCTTCTTAGTCACCGTCCCGTCAGTTGGTACTGGCTGCCTAGACTTGAGCCGACACGATGCCGAAGCTGTATGTTCAGGCTCAAGGGATACCTGCCATGATCTGAAAAGGAGAACAGTGTCATCGCACTACGTGTTTGCAATTCTTCATCTTCCGGCCTCTCATTTCACAGCAGGAAGAGTAAGGTCCAGAGAGGGAAAACAGATTCTCTCAGTCACACAGCCGCTGTTCCCCACCGCCCGTGTTTAAATGGTTTCTCTGACTGAGTGCTTATCCTCCCTCCCTAAGCTTCCCTTCTTGTAGGACCCAGCCCAAGTCCAAACTCTACCAGCAGTCTTTTTCAGATGACTCCAGACCCCTCAGACAGGGCTTTCTCTACCCTCAGCCTGTCCCACCCAACCTGGCCTTGGCTCCATGCAGATTAGGTTGAGTTGCTGTGGAGCTACCAGGAGACTCATGAGCGGACAAGAGGAATGCCTCCATCATCGGGGAGCACGGAGTAGCCCCCTACTGTCACCGTTGATGGCTCAGTCACAGTTAGGTTAAGAACAGTCTAAGAGGCAGTCTGAGAAGGGAGGGGTGCACTCGGAGGCAGCCTGAAAAGGCTCCTGCAAAATAAGAGAGCAATGACGAATGTCAGCAAGAGCTGAGGGAACAATCCAAAGGGAACAGAAAGTGCCTGACATATTGAGGGAACTGGGAAGGGCAAAGCTCTGACAGCATGGCACACTTCATCAGGGCCAGGTGGGGTGCGGCCTCATTCCTAGAGCGACGGGCTTCTTGAAGGGTCTTTAGCCTGGTAGTGAACGTGACTCTAAGCTGTCTTACCCGGTTCTCGTACTGCGTGTGCAGGACCCCCCCCCCAACACATGGCCAGTGCACTGAATGCAGCCCCCTGTAGACATTGGTGAATCCAGGTAGCTTTTTAGGAGTTGTGTCAGACACACAGTGGGGACTGAAGGAAACATTTCTTAGTAGTGCTGGCGTGGCCAGGACATAGACCCGGCTCCATGTCTCCCGGGGGTTACCCCATGCCTACCTGAACAGTCAATAAACCCTCACTGTGTTTATTTCATGCTTTTCTGCTTACTCCATATCGCTACTTAACACAGCCCAAAGTAGATGTCTGGTGTCTCTGGCCCTCCACCTCACAGTGATGGTGACTTCCAGTCATGCTCCGCAGCTTCCATGGTTCTACTTGGGTTCCCACCAATCCAGTGAGCACAGTTCAGAATCAGAATGAGCTCGGAGCCAAGAAGCTACCTAGACCAGGTACCCTTGCAGGTGAGGCTAGGGTACCATTGCTTCCTCTACAGAAGCCTAGCATGGTGTCTTGACCAGAGATGGGGAGCTGAGACTCCTCCGTCACAGATGTATTTATCTCTGTGGAGGGGCCTCGCAGCACACCTGAGCACTCCAGCTGGAAGCTTTTCCACTGGCCACCTAAAAGCTCTTTTCAATGAGATAAAAAGGATTACATTAAACATCTTTAAACTAATCCAGCTGAGCCCCTGCTCCCCTCTTTGAGCTGTTATCAGTACTCATCAGCGATGAGTGATTTTTGGGGGCGACTCTACAGCACACAGAGGAAAAGGCTTAGTGTTCTTCTCTGACACATTTGCACCACATCTGGGACCCATTTGGGGCAGTGCACGCACTGAGCATGGTCTCATGTCCAGTATAGCCAGCCTTCCTTGGGAAGGAACTCTGACGGTGCCACAGAAAGGAGATCCATTCTTCTCATCCGTGCCAGCGCTGGTTTCTGGTCCCATTAAAACCAGCTCATTAAGTGAGCTAGCTCTTCACTTAGCTAATATATATATTTCCTGAGTACCTAGTATGTGCTGTGTACCTTTGCAGGCTGGGGGCACTGCAGTGAGCTCTGCCTCTGCTCTCAAGTTGCTGACATGCCAAGGAAAGTATGTTAGCCTTTGCTAAAATCTGTTGCTGTGACGAAATACCTGAGGAAATTAACTTGGAAGGAAGAAGGATCTCTTTTGGCTCAGCGGTTTCCTGGTTGCTTTGGCCAGTTGCTTTGAGCCTATGGTATCAAGCTATCATAGGGTGGCGATCCCTTACCTTGTGGTAGCCAAGAAGCAAAAGAGACATGACGGAGAGCCAGCGTCCCAATATCTCCCTCAGTGGCCCAGTCCCAAATGACAGAAGAGCTCCTAATAGGCTCCAACTCTTAAAGGTTCCACCCAGAGTAGCATGGATTGACAACTAGGTCTTCAAAACATGGGACTTTGAGGGATAGTCAAGATCCAAACTTCATCAAGAAGGAGGAAGCGAATGCACACAAGGAGTCCACACTGAGAAGACCCCCGAGGCAGGAAGGAGAAAGTGGAGATGGGCAGGCTGTTTAGGGAAGAACTCCCTCAAGGAGGCGATGTGTGGCAAAACCCTAAGGAAATAGGCACAAACATAGCGCAGGGAACAGGGGCACCACAAGAATGGCAGGCAGGTGTGTGGGTCTGGAAGCAGAAAAGCCCTCAGCAAAGCAATACTGTAGAGAACATGGTGTCAGAGACAAAGGGAACTCCAGAACAGACACAGAATGGTCAACAGGAGGCTTTGACCTTCCTCTGCACTGGACGGGAAGTCAAAGAGGGCTTGGAGAATAGCAGCAGCTAATCTGACTCGATCTGCAGGCCAGGGCAGAAGCAAGGAGCCCAGCCAAAGGACCGCTCCAGTCAAGGGACCCCTTGTTCCCCGGGATGGAAGCACTGAGCAGGAAGTGGTGGATGTGAGGGAATGTGGAACCGAAGAGGCCAAGAAAGACAATAGCTAGACATGGTGGGACACACTTGTCACCCCAGCAGTAGGAAGGCTGAGGTAGGAAGATCTCAAGTTCAAAGCCAGCCTGGGCATCATAACAAAATGTCAAAAAAAATTGAGGGAAAGAGAAGTTTAGAAAGAGAAAAATAAAGGAAGGAAGTTATTCTGATTTTTGGAACGAATGCTGTGTTCCTTAGAAGAAAAGTTGCCTGGATGAGTGACAGAGGAGAGCTGTGCTTAGATGGTTGGATGGTGGCTTGTTGGGGAAAATAATTATAGGTTACGATGGGATTTAGAGTCAAAACAACAGGCACCTCAGGTGAGCACAGCTAAAGAGCTTGGGTTTCCGGTCTACACAGCTGTCGTCTGTTTGGATGTAACTCTCCAACAGGAAATTGCTCAGTGCAGTCCCCATGTCCTGGAGGACCTGTAGTCATGATCCCAGACCTGAGGCTGAGCATGCACACTGCTGGAGCTTCACCCACCACACTGGACCCACTGAGTGGGAGGAGACACCTTGATGATACACTGTTGAAGCAGAGCATCCCGTCTCTGGCCTAGACTCCACCCACTTCAGACACAGTTCCACTGTTCACACACAGTTCTTCTTTTTCGATGTTGAAGACTCAACCCTGGACTGCGCAAAGCAAGTGCTTTCCCACTGAGCTACACCCCCAGCCTTTTGATCACATTTCAGTGCCACGTATTCATTTCAGTATCTTGTTTCCTGATCATGAAGGAGGCTGAGGTAGGGTGAGGGAAATACTCCATGACCACTTTCTCCCAGGATCATGATAAATATAGCTAAAATCTGAAAAGTTTCCTAAACTAAAATCTAGAAAAGTCTCCCACTCTGGTACCTTTTCTTCCACACCAAGAATTAGGTACTTTTGGCCACGTGGGGAAATCTGCAAGGGCCGGGGCTAAGCTAAGGGCTACGAGCAGACGCGCTTCTCCAGTAACTTTTCAGTCAAAGAAATTTAAGACTGAGAACCTGAGTTCACGGGGTACCTGCTGAGGCCAGAGGCCTTTCAGGGTTGTCTGCTGGCCTTTTCAAAGTCTGGAAAGTTCTTCAGCTCTGACCTCCGTCAGTAAGGTCCTACAGTTGTGGGTGTTGTCTTTGTCCGGGTCTTTGTAATACCTTATTCTCTTTTTTCTTTTGTTGTTGTTTTCCTTTTGTTAAATGTTGATTGATTGATTGTTGCTGTTTGAGATGGAGTCTCACGTAGTCCAGGTCGACCTCAACTCAGTACGGAGCCAAAGATGACCCCAACTGTTCTGCTTCTCCCAGCCAGGTGCTGGGGTTACTAGCGTGCACCACCACACTTGGCTCCCACCCCTCATTTCCTCCCAGTCTCTCCCTGGAGTCTGCCATCCGGTGCTGAGGACGCCTCCCTTTGGTGCGGAGGACACCCACTCTCTCCGGCAGTGCCCTCTCTGGGCTCCAGACTCATACAGTACAACTTGACGTCTCTCGGCCATGGCAAGCTTGACCATCTGAAGCAGAAGTCTTTCCTTTCTCAGCTTATTTCCTACCTGCTGTCCCCAGGCCCATGCTCAGGACTAAAATCTGTCATTCTAGATTCTTCCCTTTCTACCTTTGCTGGATTCTGTCCTATCCACCTGTAAGCCCCTGGCATCCACCTCCACAGGGTCTCTGGGGTCCTCCTAGGCCCACCACCTCCCCCAATACCCAGCATGCACTAGTTCCTCAGCCTCCTTTCCACTTCCTCCTCTCTCATCCCCACCCCTAGGAATTTGGGTCACATCTCCACCCAGGAGCAAAATTCTTTATTAAAGAAAAACTGGATCATATCTCCCCTGCTTAGAACATTCCAATGCCTTGACCTTCTTTTTCTTATTTATGTTTTTTGATATAGATTCTTACTACATAGCCCAGGCTGGCCTCAAATGCTAAATCCTGCCATTGAGCCTCATGAGTGCTGGGACTGCAGGCATGTGCCACAATATTTGCCTTTATTCCAAGGTCAAGACCAGATTCTTGATCATGACCATCAAGAACTGCCCCTACCGACCCATCAAGTGACACCCTCTCCTTGGCTCACAGCAAGCAGAAATGTTCATTTCCTACAGTGTAGCAAACCATCACTAAATGGTCTGAAAGTGACATACATTACTCCATCACCTGTAAGTTCAATATGGACTGGGCTCCCGCCAAGGCTCTGGGGGCAGGGGAGGGGAGGTTGCTTCCCTGTCATTCCCAGCTTCCAGACCTGCAGCCATCAGTTCTTAACACCCCTGTCTGCCTTCCAGGCCAGCGGCATGGCATCTGCTTCAGCTGTCATGGTGCCTTCTCCTGTGTCATGTCGCCACCACCACCACCACACCATACTACCATCACCACCACACCACCACCACACCACCACCACCACTACCATCATCACCACCATCATCACCACCACCACCACCACCACCACCATTACCACCACCACCACCACCACCTCCACCACACCACCATACCACCTCCACCACCTCCTCCTCCTCCTCCTCCCCCTCCTCCTCCTCCACCACCACCACCACCACCCTGCTTCTCATAAAGACACACACAAGTGACCTGATGTCTTTGGGGACTATTACTCAGCTTGCTGCACATCAAGGATCTTGTCTGAACAGTCTTTGTGCCGTTGGCTCCATGACATTGAAAACCCCACTGCCCACTCCCTGGTGGCCTGGTCAGCTCCTTTCCATGAGGACAGAGCTTTCCTAGCTCATCCGAAGAAAGTTCCCTGGCCCTGCTGCCTCTGTTTATTTCTCAGTAACTCAGCTTTCCTGAGGCAGAAATGAGCACCTGAGACAGCAGCACAGGAGGAGGAAAGGCTTACGTATGCTCACTAGTCTCTCGGCCTTGTTGCTGTGGACCTATGGCAGTACAGTGAGCCACAGCAGAAACATGGTCATAGAATCTGTTTGCCTCATGGTAGACAAGAAGCAAGAGAGATCAGAAAGGGTCAGAGGTCCTGATATCCCTGTGAAAAGCATGACCCCCGAAGACCTCACGTCTCTCCATCAGGCCCCACTTCCTCCAGTTTTGCCTCCAACAGCATCACAAGCCAGGTGCCAAGCCATCAGTGTCCGGGCCTCTGAGGAACATTGAAATCCTAGCAATAGCAGTTTCCTTCCAGTACTTTAATAAAAAAGTATTATTTTATACACGCACTTTTAACGGACTTGCTTTCTGCCTACCTTTCTTTCCCTCTGTCCTCACCCTGGTGCTTTGAGGACAAGGACGATGGCCAATTGTTCTGACATAACTAGTTAATATGTTATTACTGAAGATGAGCTTACCATCCAACACGGTGCTGTGCAAATGGCCACTATATTTCCTCCGTAGAGAAAGTGGTCCCATCCCTGCTTCCCCCGATCATCTGCACCACCAACACAAGCAGGGCAGAGCCCCAGGAACAAAGAAAGCCCATGGATACACACACACACACACACACACACACACACACACACACAGGAATATGCCCCAACATTTAGCAAACCAGACACACAAGAGACCTCTAAGGATGCAGGCCTCCCACACAGCCAGCAGCCACCAGTGTGCCTGCTCCTGGTGAACGGCTAAGTCTCGTGTCAGGGAGGCCAGTGCAGAAGTCTGCTGGCAGAGGACAACCACACACCTGCCATCGTCACCTTCCACCACACACCTGCCATCGTCACCTTCCTCCTGCTAAAAGGCTCCTACACCCACAGCCACTTGGAAAAAACTAAAGAAGGCCCAGAGGGCCATCTCCATGGGCCCTATGGGGCTCCAGAACAGCTTCACATTTCATGCTGGGTTAGACTCTGCTAACTTGAAGCCAAATGTGTTTTGACTGCCAGCAATTTCTAAGAATTGCCTTTGCACCAAGCAGTACATTACCCGATAGAAAACAGCATTGTCCCCTCATTGTAGAACATGGTACTTAAAAAATTTGACAGGTTTGAGGAATATTTTTAAATGTTTCATCACAATGAACACAGCTTTGGTAACTCAATAGGTTTCACCTCTGTGGTTATTTATAACAGAAAGTTCGTGACCACATTTTCTATAAAAGTACCAACTTAAAATAAAACAATGCAGTTTATAAATATTAACCTGTTTTCACACATAATGATATGGAAGGCAGTAAAATCTGTGTAATTTACAAATTACAAAGGTGGCATTTTGAAAAACACAAAAAGACCTTGCTTAGAAAAAAAAAAAAAAAAAAGGCCCAGTTTTGTCCCCTGTAAACCTCCAACCCCTGACCCTATATCCTAAAGCATTCTGTCACAGATAAAATCGAGCTGTCTTTATGAATATGCTTCAGAAGCCCGTTGTCAGAGTTCGGTTCACAGGCACCAACTCAAGGCCTGGTGGGGTTGTTTGAAATTCTGGCCCAGATTAATTCTAAAAAGTTTCAGCTGAGGAAGGGACGGATTCCAAAGGCTCAGCTACAGAGTAATGGATGTTACTAGAAACCCAAGTCCACGTGTGTCCCAGCTGGAGCGTGCTCATGTTTTGCTTGTAAATCTAGAACATCCCGGGGGCAAATGGCTCTTGTTTGTGTGAAGAAAGGAGAGCAGGATAGGTATTATGTTGGCTGTCTGGGCTGAGATCCTGTTGGGCTTCATGCAGGGTGAGTTCAGAGTGGGATGCCCTTAGAGGGTGAGCTGAGTCCAGACATGGCTAAGAGCTGCTTCCTGAATATTCCTCTCCAAAGGGGGGGGGGGGGGGTGTCCTGCATGTGGGTCTAGGTCTCCACACCAACAGGCCCTGAGTTGCCATCCATGGATCTGACTGACCCCCATCAGAACCCTGGCCGTTCAGCTGGAGGCCAGCCACATACTGACAGAGGGAGCCTCCTGTGTTCATCACATGCTTAGAGCCTAGAAAAGAAAAAAGAGCAAAAGCAGGTGCATTAGCCAGAGTTCTTCTGAGGAACAGAACCAACAGGGTGGGTGGGAGGAGGGAGAGAAAAAGGGAAGGGGGAGGGGAGGAGGGAGGAGAAGGAAAGGGAATTTCTCAGATCCACTTACACCTTCAGGACTGGGTAGTCCAACAATGGCCGTCTGGAGAGGCAGAGAATCTGATAGCTGCCCAGACCAAGAAGCGGAACACCTCAGCAGTTCCATCAGCTCGAGGCCTGGAAGCTCCCTAAAATGTCGCTGGTGATGGGTCCATGCTGAAAGGCCGAAGAAGCTGGAGTCTGCTGTCCTATGATGATGGCAGCCGTCACAGAAGTCCTCACTCAGGAAGGAGAGGGGCTCGTGCATGCACATATATGCTGGCTTCCTCCTCCTCAACTTCGTCCCGTGGGGCACCCAGTGGATTGTGCTACCCACATTCAGTCAGGTCCTTTCCCCTCAGTTACTGTCCTACATGATGACCCTCTCTAGACACCCATAGAAATGTGGTCCTCTAGTCCCATGTGTCTCTTAAACCAGTTCAGTTAACCAAGACCACCCATCATGCATCCTTGGGAAAAGTCAATTCTGGAGGGCACTGGAGCACCTTTTTCTGCTCTCACAAGGTGACTATAGTGCTCCCAGGGAAAATGTCCAGCCCTGAGTAGCACATGGATACTGCCTGAAGCTAGCTCCAGAGTCCAAGCCTCCAAGGCTGTGACGTCACAGCAGGAGTCTGCTGTCACTGGAGCTGAGTGTTTCAATTTCTTCCAGGGAGAAGGTGTTCCCTCGTAGCCTGTAGGGATGAAAGGCAGTGAAAGCTGAGTGAAGACAAGCTTGAGTGAAGGCTTGCATGGAGAGTGGCCACCCTTAAACCCATGCTGGGAGGGGCTGAGGCTCAGTCCCAGCCAGGCTCACTAGATGGAAGGGGTTCTCTTTTTACCATCTGCCATCCAGGACTGTCTGGACCACCCCACAGGATGAGCAACACTGGGCCATGCCAGCTACAGACTCCCGGGGCCAGCTGTTCTTTTTCAGGCACTAATCACATCTGTTAAGAATGAAGTGAGCGAAGTCCATGCCCACACAGCTGCATCCATCAGCAGTAAGGGGCATCGGAACCCTTAAGTAGCAGCCTGAGACTGGTCTACTTGACAACAGAATGGGATGTTCCTTAGGCCTGTGCAATGATTTAAAAACAACCAAAAAGCAAACAAACGTGCTGTCTCAAATGCTAGATTACCTGAGTTCCCCAACAACGAGACTTCGAAATCACACAGGAAGCAAAGTGTCCCAGCCCAGGGGATTTCAGCTTTGGTTTCAATTTTAGTATTTGAGATCTGTTTGCTATTGTACAAAACATAAGCGCTGATGGGAACTGTCTAGGTAATAGGCCTTGTGGGTCTGCAGCCAGATCTAAGAGTCTGCCCACCTAAGAAGAGCCAAGTTTTCCTCCACCCTGGTTCAATGTCTGGCATTGAGAATGGTCAGGCCAGGCACAGTGATGCACACCTGTAATCCCAGGCCTTCGAAGGGAGGCAGAAGAATTGGGAGTTTATCCTTGGCCTACACAGTGAGTCTGAAGCCAGCCTAGGCTACATGAGATTCTGTCTGAGATGGGGGGTGGGGATGGGTGAGCAGGAGGATAGAGAAAGATAGGGCCTCAGAGTGGACAGCAATTTTGAGGAAACACTGTAAAGTGTGCTTGTTTTGTTTGGAGCTACGCTCTTGCCCAGACTTGCTGGAACTCACAATCCTGCCTCAGTTTCCTAAGTATTAGCATTATAGGCATATACCACTATATGTGCCTGATCTGAAATACAGACTCATAGGGACTCTCTTAGTTTAAAAATACTAATACCTAGGTCAATGCCTGAAACACACAAATAGTAATTTTCTCTCATTATATGTTAAGCCAGAGCATTCCTTTCTGCTTTTTACATGAGACATAGGAGCCTAAATCAAGTGGTATCTGAATGCCTTTTCCAAACACATGAAGAACTGTGGCTTTTCATGATACAGATGTAGCCACGCCATACTGCAGTCCCCACCCTGTGTAATCTCCAGAATTCAAAGGTGCAGAGGGTCTCATATAGCACCCTCAATCTGTAAGAGCAGATGTCATGGCCAAAAGGGAGTAGCGGGCTCTTGTTTTAATTATCTACCCACACCCTATTCCTACTTTGCAGTTTAGAACACCAGTTTCAGAATAAATACTCCTGATTTGACACTTCCATTTTTGTCTTCCTTCCTTCCTCTTCTCTCTCTCTTCTCTCTCTCTCTCTCTCTCTCTCTCTCTCTCTCTCTCTCTCTCTCTCTTTCTATTTTTGTTCATTCATTCTGTCTGTCAGTCTATCTGTCTGTCTGTTTTTCTGAGACAGGGTTTCACTCTGTATCCTAGGCTGACTTAAAACTCAAAATCCTCCTGTCTCACCAGGTGGTGGTGGTGCACGCCTTGAGCACTCAGGGGACAGAGGCAGGTGGATCTCTCTGAGTCTGAGGCCAGCCCGGTCTCAGAATGAGTTCTAGGACAGCCAAGGCTACACAGAGAAACCCTGTTTAGAAAAACAAAACAAAACAAAACCCTCCTGTCCCAGCCTCCCGAGCACTGGGATTACAGTTACACACCATCACATCCAGTACTACTTCTGATTTTGAGCAAAACTGGCCCCTCCTTAAGAGAGACAGACCTCCTTTACAGCCAGAGATCTAAATTTATTGTGTGCAGAACAATATCTAATGTGGGTCAAAACTCATCTTCAAAATCCCACCATTCCTCTCTCCTCTCATCCCATCTACAGGTAGGAAAAACAAAGCTTGGGAAGGGCAAAGAAGTTTCCCCAACTGCCTTACCAAACTTCCAGAATGGTACTGTTCCTGCCGAGGGCCTGAAGGAGGGCTTCTGCGCCCCGGTAGGTAATGCCGTTGTTGGACAGCCTGGAAGAGAGGTGGACAAGACGGGCTACTATAACACTTGGTCTTCTGCTGTACCTGTCTGGTTTCGGGAAACCTGCCACACAAGCCCAGTGAGACCATCCACAAGGGCCAATGTTCCTGTGAAGAGAGCCCCTCTTCCACTCACCAAACTAGCCCCACATGAAGGACATAAGGGATGAGCCCCACAGTTCAGTGCCAGGCTTCCAAGGGTTCAGATCCAACCTCTACCATTTTCCATTCAGTCTTCAGCAAGTCTGTCTGAATAAGGAAGTGCCTGCCTCACAGACAGTAAGAACTGAACAGGAAATGGCATAGCAAGAACTCTGGGCCCAGCACCTCATGGATAGTGAGTACCTCACAAACAGAGATGCACGGGGACATAGGTTAGAGACAGAGGCTGGGACAGGATCGGATCCACACTGGAAACCTCTGCTCCCAGCCTTGCCTTCTAGGAACTACTGCCCCATCTGCCTTCCTCCCTAGCACTGGCCTGCTGCACATCTGCCATCAAAGTGATGCTAAGAACAATGGCAGCATGTGCTAAGCTTTTCCTGTGTGCCAGCTCTCTGCCTGTTACGTCAGTGCATGCTCAGAACCCATGAGGAGGCCAATTACTATCCCTTTACACTTGAGGCAACTCAGGCATCTGTCCAAGGAGAGACTGTCTGCCTGTGAAGCCTGGACTCCAACCAACACTTGGCAGAGAAGACAGTGGAAAGAAAGAGGTGGGAGCGCTCGCTCTCTCTCTCTCTCTCGCTCTCGCTCTCTCCATCCCATTTCTCTTTCTTTATCTCCTCACATATATATAGGTATAGATATGAGGACTACTTGGGATGCTGAATAATCAGATAACACAGGACACCCCCCACTTCTGCCATCGCCTGGCCTCCTTAGGGTCAAGTGAGGAAAGACAAACCTGCCACATCCACACCCGATCCAGGATGTACCAAGTGTCCCCAAGTGCCCCAACAGCACGTGCTGTTCCATGCACCTGATGTGCCTCCCGGGCCTCAGTGTGACGGGGGGGCCTTTCTAGTTTGAATTCAAACCCCACCTTCTTGAAGGCCTTTGGCGTCCAGCTGGCAGCAACCACACCTCCCTCCCAGCCAGAAATGAGCCTTTTGTTTGCCTTCTGTCTCCACCATTAGAATCTGAGAACTGGGAGAATGAAAGCTTGCTCCGTCTGTCCTTTCCACCTGACACAGAGTTGGGGCAGGACCACTTCCTATACCAATGCATAGCTGAGTGTGCAAACCCTTGTCCAACCAATGGATGAACGCACACGTGAGCAAACACCAGCACTCAAAGCACATGTCACACCAGGAGACACCACTGGAGATGACCATCCTCTGCCTGAGCAGCAATGGCCCCTGGAGGAAGGAGGAAACCTACGGGTCACACGGCAGATACATGCAGTCAGCCTGCCCACCCACGCTCCCTCAACTTACATTTCCAATTCCGAGTGTTGCTTGCTGAGATCTGCCACTCTCTAGAGCAGTGTTTCTCAACCTTCCCAAGGCTTCGACCTTTTAACACAGTTCCCCATGCTGTGGTGACCCCCCAACCATAAAATTATTTTCCTTGCTACTTCATAACTGGAATTTTGCTAGTGTTATGATCTGTAATGCAAACATTTGTCTTTTCTGATGCTCTTAGGAGACCCTGTGAAAGGGTTGTTCAACCCCCAGGTTGAGAACCACTGCTGTAGACTCTTGGAGCAAGTGCAGCCACGTGGGAGTAAGCTGGAAGTTCGGGACAACAGACAACCCCACAGACACACCTCTTGCAAAAGGGCATGCATTTGAGAATAAGCATCCTGCCGCTCCACTCTTGCATTGGGTAGGTGTCAGGCGTGCTCTGCCGACTCCTGGAGGCCCCAGCAGCATAAGTTCTAATCTCCTCAGTGATAACCAACCCCAGGTCTACCCTCTGTGGTCACCATCCCTTCCTGCCACACTAAACCTCTCCTGCAGTGTTTTCCAGGACCACCCAGATGCCAGGTAAGCCCTGAGCACTGGCATCCTTTTCTGCCCAGACCAAGGCAAGCTTTCCCCACCAGACCCCTCGGTGAGGTTCCAGAGCTGGCCAAAGCCTGATCTTGGACCCTAAAACCCCTCCTCAGGCTGGGCATTATTGTACCATCACGGGTTACTTACTTCAAGATTTTCAAACTTGAATTTCTCTTTAGTCCTTCTGCGAGAAAACACACCCCTTCGTCACAGACATGGTTTTCCTCCAGGCTGCCAAGAACAGAAAGGAGGTCAAGTTGTCCTGGTGACACTGACTGTGGAGGAAGAGTTAACCTATTCCCCCATCCCATTTAGAGACTCCCAATACTCAGCAAGAATAAGAAAAGACAAGAGGGGTGAGGAGTGTCAATTCCAGGGACAGCTTTGCAAAAGAACTCACTCCACAGTGCCACTATATAAAAATCCCCATCATGCAAAGCTATGAATACTCTTTTGCTTTCTTTCCTAGATTAACAAGAAACTTTATTTTGGTGTGAGAAGATATGTTCTTCGAGAAGAAAATGCATCCCCTGCTTTCCACTGCAACCAGAATTGGCCAAGCGACACACACAGAGCCATGGATACGCAGGGAAAGTTGACAGATGGGAGCTTCCAGGAATGCTCCTGAAAGGGAGGTGCTCTGCCTGCCTTTCGCCCTTGTGCGATACAGAGACTGAATCCTGGAAGACAAAAAGTAGTTGCTGCCGACGGAGCAGTTATCTTGATCATGAGATGAAGACATACGAAGACATAGAGACAGTTGAGGCCCTGGCTAGCCTGCTGTAGACACCACTACAGCTCTAAACTGTCTACTTACAGACTTCCAAGACACAAGAAAATAAACCTTTGCCAGCTGGAGCCTCACAGATGGAGGCTTTCTACCGTGCGGTAGAATTAACTTACACTAAATTTGGCCTGAGTTTGCCTCCATACTTTTGAGTTCCTTGCAGCAAACTGCAACTTAATTTAGTATGCAAACAAAGTGCAACCTAACAAGAACATATTCTTGCAGCAAATAGCTTGGTTTCAGACAATCATGACGGCCACACTTCAGCAGATCACAGGCTGGCAACCCATTACACCACATCCAAATGAGGCAAGAGAGGAGTTGTTGCCAACAAGTTGTTTCTGTATATGACTTCCTTTTCCTGTCTGTAAGTAGTGCTGCCTTTGTTGCTGGGTGGAGCTTTCTGAACCCCTCCTAATTCTAAGTGCCAATCTGTTCTTTAATCAGTCTTTGCTCATATAAACTCTGCTAAATCTACTTATCTAAAGTTCCTTTATGCCTATCGATCTAATACCCATGTTCCTTTCTTTCTTATATTAATAAGAAACCTCATTTTGTTGTGGGAAGCTATGAGCTCGAAACAAGCAAACATACAGCATTTTCTACTCTCTGCTATAGCCAGGGTTAGGCAAGCAATCACTCACAATCACAAGCAATAGCAGTCGGGCGGTGGTGGCGCACACCTTTAATCCCAGCACTCTGGAGGCAGAGCCAGGCAGATCTCTGTGAATTCGAGAGTGAGATCCAGGACAAACACCAAAGATACACAGAGAAACCCTGTCTTGAAAAAAAAATCATAAGCAATACCTCATACAATGAGGTGCTTCTCTACCAAGAAGTGATGAGGGTAATTCCCAATCAGCATATAATCAACGCTACATCCTCAGATCCCAGGCCCCTCCTGCTGTGCAACAGTTTCCTCCCAGATTGAAACATACCATCCTACAGAGAAACTCCTTAAGCAGGAAGGTAAATAACTCAAAGTAGCTTCAGGAAGTCCCTGAAACTGACAGGATTCACTAGGCTCCTCCCTGCCAGAGTAAACAATAAAATCTGAGATTCCCACTCAAAGGAGCAAAGCCCAGCTGCAAAGAAGACTCTCAGGCAAGTCAAGCTACAAAGAAGACTGAGACCAGACAAGTTGCCTGGAAGAAGTGGAAACCAGCTGAGCTGCCTAAAAGAGTTTTAGACCAACTGAGTCACTCTCATTCTTCAACCTGTTGAGCTGCCTGCAGGCTGTGCAGTGTGTTCTCGGTTCCCAGATTTGTGAGCTGTCACCCATGCTGGGCTTTGGTGATGCAGCTGCCATATAAATACATTTATATGGCATCTGCTCCTGTAAGTAGCCCCTTTTCTATATTTCTACAAGCAACCCCAGTAAAACTCATGGTTCACCAAGTTGGACCTTGGTGGTATCCATACTTTGGTCTGTCATGGGTTCCTATTCTGGGCTAAGGAGTAGATGTGTGTGTTATGTCTCTCCAGGAAAAGTTTTGTCACACAACATAAGTGGCACCTGACCAGAACCAAAGATAAGTTGGGAAGGAGTGAGTGCAGAGTCCTAGCTATGGATAGCAAGACATGCATCGGAGGCTGTTGCTAAGCAGCCCGAAGTGGGGAGCATCCACAAAGGAAATTCCTATAGAGCTGTCCTTTCCTGTATGGTGTGCGTTAGTGTGTCTTTGTCCTAGGACAGTGGTTGCATGGTTCGTGCTATGGGTAGTGAGACATGCAACTAAGGCTGAGCCATCAGGGTTAGCCGTGTCTGTGGGAGGAAGGCCAGAGTGGCAGTTGTCTGTGTGGTGTGGGTTGGCATGCCTGCTTGATGAGTGGGGTCCCCCAAGTGAATATGGAGATGCCCTGAAAACAGTTGAAGGTTTAGAGGAAATCTTGCAGTCTTTGAGATCAGCACACACAAGGATCAAGACTGTCAGCAAGCAAGGTTGCCTGGCCTCCATTGTGTGTGGTTAGAAATACATCTGAGACCAAGATGGCGGCCAAGCAGAAACTTGCTAATGTAAAGGAACAATTGCAACCAGAAAAGGAGATGAGACTAGCATCCTCCCAGTTAGCCTCTGACTTGGCAGGTATATTAGATAAACGAGAGGTTATGAGAGAAACGGTAAAAGTGATTAAATACCCCTCAAGCCAAACCTTTAGTTAAAAAAAAATTGAAAAAAAAAATATGTAATCCAACCTACAGATGGAGGTGGGCATTAACAGTGGTTCAGTGCAAAAACTAGTGTGATCAGAAAATACTCAACACTTAAACTGCTTCCACAGGGGAAACTTTGAAACAAACAATGGAAGAGCCTGTCTCAGCCTGGCTTGTGAGGCCGTGGGACACGGGAGTGGCTGGGATCAGTCTGACTGCCGTGGAGGCAGAAACACTGCGTAATGTGACTTCTCATCCCTCCTTAAGGCAAAGGCTGCATAACCTGCAACTGTCTGAAGGAAATCAGTCCCTGATGGATTGGCTTATTAAAGCCCTAAGAACAATTGCTTATCATCATCCGAAGTCCCCATAACATCAGGAACTGGAGGACCACAGAGGAGGGGCAAATATGACTGGGGGAACTAGGAATAAGAGAAGCTGTGTTGGAACCCCAGTTCGCTGGGTCAGCCAGACCTGTGTTCACGGAGGAGTTAAAGAAAAGATTGCTCCAGCATGGACCTCGGGGCTAGTCTGGAGCCTAAGTGGCTTTGCTGAGCCCTTTGGTGAGGCAAGATCTTTATGCAGTAGGGAAAAGGCTTAAGCGGATCTCAGTGACTTAGACCAGCATCTGAAGAGTCTGTAAGGTGAGAGAATGAAGTAAAGGAGAATAAGTTAAAAAAAATAGATAAATGAATGAATGAAAGAAGGAAGGAAAATCTATCTGGGTTACTCAAAAACTGATGTGACAAGATTTGTGTCAAGCTGGGGTTTCTAAGGAAAAAATTAATAAGACGCCACACTGTGAGCTAAGGAGATGCTGGGAGGCTTTAGAACCCAAGGAGCCATTCACAGAAGACATTGGTGAGAAAACAATACAGGTGAAGATGACCAAGCATGCCCCAGGGTGGGTAATTATCCTCCCAGAGTAAGGCGAGCACATTTCCCTCCAGCCAAAGGTTATGCAAGGGTAGAGATGGTTTGCCCAGCCAGGCTGCAATGAATGCATAGGCAACAGCTACTGCTGCATCCACAATGCCCACCCAGGGCTACTCTGACCCAGGGATCCAGCAGGTGCAGCAGAGGTGAGCAGGGCTACTCTCACCTTTGACCCGTTGCAGATCTGAACAGATTAAGTCAGGCCCGCTGAGTTCATCCAGTGCAGAGAGACATGGGAAGGTTCTGTGAAAGAGCTCCAGGGTGTGAAAACATAATGGCTCACAGAGAATGACTGAGGATCCAGGGAGCTAATTAGGTTAGTGCATCCTATCCATGCTTTGCCCCCTACCTTGATCTGTGGAGGAAGCAATCGATAAAAGTGGATGGAACCTTTCCATGCCATATTAACCTTGGATTATGTTCAACTTTAGTAGCTTGTTAGTTGTGAACTTCTGGAGTCACCTGATGCTTACTGAGAACACGTGACAACAGACTTTCTAAGTGCTTCACCAAGGTATCTTTATAACCTCACTATTTGTTATGGGATGGTGGCTCAGAATGTTGCCCTTCCCCTGCCTCTGGCTTCTGGAAAAGGTTTTGCTTTATAGATGACATAATGCAAACCCGAGTGTTTTACAGAATTGAAAAGCCATTAGAGAGACATAGAGGTAGAATCTAAAGGAACAAGGCTGGGACCTCAGTCTGCACCAGGTGCAAGGGTCCAACACAGCTATAAAATTCTTGTGTAACTACAGTCTGGGAAGATGTATATATACCTGGCAATGTTATTGACAGAATCCTACAACAGCCGGTGCCTGTACATCCTGTACATGTAAAGAAGCTACAGGCATCCTGGGGACTCTTGGGACATTGGCAGATTTTCTTTTCTTTTTCTTTCTTTCTTTTTTTTTTTTTTTTTTTTGAGATGAGGTTTCTCTGCATAACACTGGCTGCCCTGGAACTTGTTCTGTAGACAAGTCTGGGCTCCAACTCAGAGATCCACCTGCCTCTGCCTCCCGGGTGCTGAGATTTAAGACATGTGCCACCACACCCAGCGATTTTGGCAGACTTTCATACCCCATCTTGCCTAAGCTGTCTGTCTTCTGTATAACTTGATAAAGAGTGTTATATAGGATCGGGACAGAGGCTCCGGGGCTTTTGAGCAGGCTAAGATCCTTGTGGAATAGGCTAAACAGTAGTGTGTGTGTCCCCCTCCCCCAGTGTCCCTTCTTGGTAGAAATCACCGAGAGTTCAAAAGGCTATAGCTGGTGGCTTTGGCACAAACACCCTGAACAAATGGTTCCACAGAGTTGTGGTGTCAGTCATAAAAAGAAACAAAAGCTATGTAGCCAACACTTGACCAGCAACTGTAAGAGGTATATAAAACATCCCAGCGGGTCAAGTCCATAACTGGTTCCACCCCAGTGACTGTAAAATCAGCTTACCCAACCAAGGGCTGGATTGAAGGCCTCCTGACCAAACTGCTTTCTGGTGTGGCACGAGATCAAACTCAACAAAGATGACATCCATACTTCAAACAGTAAAAGGTGGTGTCTACAAGCACTAGTACTAATGTCATACAGGCTGTCCTAGGACCAGTGTCCTTTTTGTTTGTTTGTTTGTTTGTTTTGTTTTGTTTTTCGAGACAGGGTTTCTCTGTATAGTTTTGCGCCTTTCCTGGAACTTGCTTTGGAGACCAGGCTGGCCTCGAACTCACAGAGACCCACCTGGCTCTGCCTCCCAAGTGCTGGGATTAAAGGCGTGCGCCACCACCGCCCGGCGGACCAGTGTCCTTTAAAGCCACTGAGCATCACCCAGTAATTGAACCAACAGCTAAAGCATTTACATCCAAAAGATACCCTACATGAGGAAAGAAAGAAAGAGAGAGGTGGGGGAGGGGGGCAGGCAGGCTTCCAGAGGCTATAATGCTATTGAATACAAACCCCAGTACAAGAGGTGGGCTACATTCCTGTGAGTTGTTGGCCAGGAAAGCCCCTGAGGACCCTCAAATAAAAATATTGCTACTGCTGTTGTTGCATGCCAGAACTAGACAGTAAGACCTTGCTGCTGAAAACGCTGCATGTGCATGCTTTCAGGACCACTCCCCAAAAGGGAGTTCACATCTGGTGTTGTAATCCAGTATGGCTGAGGAGGTCATGGGTCCCAATGGGAAAACAGCTTCTATGATTTTTCTAGATGGATGTAGTGTGCCTGTCTAGCTGTCTTCTAAACGCGTGTTTATACCCATAGATCACTGTTGTTGTCAGCCTCAATTCATAACCACCAGTGAAGCTCCGAAGAACAAGTCACTGTTACTGTGGCATGGTGGCCTGTTTCCTAGCCATAGGTGGACATCTATCATGTCTTCCAAGGCTCAAAGACACTGCAAAAGGGGACAAAAAGAATGTAAGAGCCAAAAAAAAGAAGTGGAGTCTTGTGCAACAGTTTCCACTGTAGGAGCCCACAAGGGATTCCTAGTGAGATCTGAGCTTGCTTTACACAGCAGAGCTGCATTAGGGTATGGCTTGACCATGTGCATGGTCACCAGGTGCCTGGGATGGTCTGTACTTGGCCGTGCTAGGGGCAGATCTTTTGCTCCACCCCTTGGCATTCCTTTAAAAGCCTATTAGTAGAGACAGAAGGGGCTGGTGGGTTTTGACCCAGGCCCTCCTGAAGCTATCCTGTGTTTCTGTCTGTCTTTCTCCTCTATATTTCTATCTACATATTCCTCATTTCTCCTTGCTCAGGAGTACCCTGGGGGAAAATGTGAGGGCAGGCCTCCCATATTCTTCCAAGATTAAAACATTCCATCCTACGGGAAAGCTCCTTAAGCAGAAAGGTAAACAACTCCAAATAGCTTCAGGAAGTCCCTGAAACTGATCAGATTCACTAACCACACACACACACACACACTCCAGTGTAAACAACAAAAGCTCAAAGTCCCTCTCAGAGAGCAAAGCTGAGCTACAAAAGAAGACTCTTCAGACCAGACCAACTGCCTGGAAGAAACAGAAAGCAGCCGAGCTGCCTGGAAGAGGTTTAAATCAACTGAGGCACCTGAAAAGGATACTGTCCAACCCATAGAGCTGCATGCAGGCTGGGCAGTGTGCTCCAGATTCCCAGCTTTGTGAGCTGTCCCCCATGCTGAGGTGGGCTTTGGTGATGCAGCTGTCTTTGAGTCTTTTCTACTCCTTAAGTGACCCCTCACCCACATTCCTCTAAGTCACCCCAATAATACTCATGGTCCACCAAGTTGGACTTCAGTGGTATGCATACTTTGGTATGTCATGGGCTCCCTATGACATCTGGGGTGAGTAGACGTGTGTGTTACATCTCCCCAGAGAAAGTTTTGTCACACAACACCTCCACACTGTGTTTGTGGCGATCCTTTGAGTGTCTATACTTTGCTGTTTCCTGGAGAAATCACTCAGTATTTTCTCTTACTGCTGAGTCTGGCACTGCAGAGGCTCCCCTGGAGTTGCAGACTCTGGCAGCATCTACAGGACACATAACTGAGGTCTGTCCATGTCAGAAGCACACTTTGTGGCTCTTCTTTCCACGTTCCCAAACCCCACGCACCTTCTAAGAGCCAGGGTTCCGAAGAACTCAAACTCCTGTTGAAATACTCAACTTCCCAGGCACTAGCACTCGTGGCACTTACTGCCTGTTGCAGGTGTTGACAGCTGCAACAGTAGCAGCAACCTCACCGCCACAGCGGGAGCATTTATGAAACACACACATATGGTAGCGACTATATTAAGCATGTACGTATGGCAGGCATATATTAAGCTCTCTACCAGAACTACCTTCCTTAATTCTTTTTCTTTTTTTTTAAGAAAGGGTTTCTCTGTGTAGCTTTGGAGCCTGTCCTGGATCTGGCTCCGTAGACCAGGCTGGCCTCGAACTCGCAGAGATCCTCTGCCTCCCGAGTGCTGGGATTAAAGGCTTGTGGCGCCACCATCGCCCAGCCCCTTCCTTAATTCTTAAAGCGCCTTTCTCAAGCTGGAAGCATTCTTGCTTTTGGTTCACAGGTAGCAACCTGTAATTTGGGGGTTACTTTAATTTATCCACTTGATTCCAGAGTCTGTGGTCTTCACCACTGTGGCATGTGCAGGCAATAAATGAAGCAGCAAGCCGACATATCCATGTCCATAAAAAGAACTAGCTGTGAAGCCAGGCTCTGCCAGCTTCACACAATTCAAAGCCAAAATCAACTGATCAGTCATCCAGGCTTAGCTTACCCATGCAACCTCCCATGAATGAGGCTACGCAATCAATAAAGACCAGTCCCCGCCTCCCAGGAGCGGGGGAGTCCTCCCAGCTCACCAGAGTTCCTCCAGGGACCTGTTCTTCTCCAGCATCAGCGCTAAGGCTTGGGCACCCTCGATGCCAATGTTGTTCCCCACCAGGCTGGACATAACCATGGAATAAACATGAGTCAGAACAGAGAGGGACCTCAGATACAAACTGACCTATGAAGGGCAAATAACACACTCTAATAGTGTCCCCCATCTTAGACATACTAATTGATTACAGTGCCCCTTAAGGCCAGGAGCAGCCTCCAAACCCTCCCCAACTAGGCAGCCATTTTCAGTAGACTAGAACAGGTCCTTAAGATAAAATATGATTTCTGAGGTGTGAAGGGGGGGGTAGAAAGGAGGTGAGGGGGAAGGGAATGGGATGAGAGGAAGGAGGAGAAATTGTGGTTGGTATGTAAAATTTAAAAATCTAATAAAAGAGAAAAAATAAAAAGATAAAATGTGAAGGTTTCAACTCACAGCCTTCAATTTGCTAACAGGGAATCATGACCCTAAAAGGAGGTGATTCACCTCCAAATTCACCCCCAGATCCTCAAGTTTCCTGGTCCCAAACTCAGTGGCCTTTCTTCCTTACTCCACTTCCTAATTCAAGGGAGTGCATACAAAGTTCAATGACCTTCAAAACCATCCCAAGGACCTAGTTCCCCCTATGACAAAGACAAGACACATCTTACAGCTTACCTGAGCCACATCATGCTCTGGTGACCAGCCACAGCTTCAGCCAGGGCTTGGGTACCTTTGTCACCCACACTGTTGCCCCAAAACCTGAGAAGTCAATAGGGTATACTTCAGACATGTGCTGATGTCTGTGTGGGGCCACTCTACCCCAGGGAGTTCTCAGTGGTCCCAGCAAAGTGGACCTACCACCACCTTCTTAGTAAAATGATCAAACTCCACTTAGACTTTTTAGTGACATTACAGAATTAATAAAGGCTTGTGGACCCACCCTCAGTGATGAGGAACTCACCCTCAGTACTGAAGGTTGGTAGACCCACTTTTTGGTGATGGAGAACTCACTCTCAGCTCTTGGACCCACCCCTTGGTGATGGGAAACTCACTCTCAGTACTGAAGGCTCATGGACCCACACCTCAATGATGGAGAACTCACCCTCAGTACTGAAGGCTCATGGACCCATCTCTCAGTGATGGGGAATGCACCCTCAGTACTGAAGGCTCATGGACCCACCCGTAGGTGATGGGGAACTCATCTTCAGTACTGAAGGCTCATGGACCCACTCCTCAGTGATGGGGAACTCACGCTCAGTACTGAAGGCTCATGGATCCACACCTCAGTGATGGGGAACTCACCCTCAGTACTGAAAGCTTGTGGACCCACCCTTAGGTGATGGGGAACTCACCCTCAGTACTAAAGGCTCGTGAACCCACCCCTAGGTGATGGGGAACTCACCCTCAGTACTGAAGGCTCATGGACCCACCCCTAGGTGATGGGGAACTCACCTTCAGTACTGAAGGCTCATGGACCCACTCCTCAGTGATGGGGAACTCACCCTCAGTACTGAAGGCTTGTGGACCCACCCCTAGGTGATGGGGAACTCACCCTCAGTAGTAGTTCACCTGGTTGAGAATTTTTCCTTCCTGATAGCTTTCACCAGATTTAGTTTTAGTTCAGATTTGCTTCCTGGTAGCTTTCACCCAGAAGTCTCTAACTGTTCTCAGAACAATGCTATAACTACCCAGAACAATGCTAACTCCTCCCGGGCAAGCCAGCTTTTCATCTCTTGCTCCTTCTTAATCCCCTTGTTTCTATGCTGTTCAGCTCCTTCACCTTCTCAGCCATCCTCCTCTGACCCGCTGTGGCCTGGACACAGTTCCCACATTCTGACCCAGTGTCACACATTGAGGGACTTGCCCTGGAATGCGTATATGTACAGATGAACAAAGACCGC
The DNA here is from genome assembly GCA_902168405.1 of Peromyscus aztecus. Lineage (NCBI taxonomy): Eukaryota > Metazoa > Chordata > Mammalia > Rodentia > Cricetidae > Peromyscus > Peromyscus aztecus. The sequence continues at coordinate 19,540 of CABHPQ010163189.1, read as the reverse complement.
TGTCCTGGGCTGGCACAGCACTTTCATTCACTACGTGAAATAGTTCATTTTGATTGCCAGCTTCATTGGGCTGAGGAAGATTTAAGAGATAAAGCCCACCTCTGCGGGTGTCAGTGAGAGTGCTTCCGGCAACCGTCTGATGGTGTGAGGGGTACGACCTAGCCAGTAAATAAATCCCTTGATGGATCCATAATGTGACATTGATGGGAGGTGGTGAACTAGGAGTATGGCCCACGGAAGAAGAAGATCAGCTGGGGTGTGTCCTTGGGACCATGTATTGCCCTGGTCTCTTCCCACATCCTGCTTCCACTTGCTGATCAGCCATGAAGTGAACAGCTGTTCTCTCCCACAGTTCTGCCACCACCGTGTTCTGCTCAAGCTTAAGGGGGCTGAACCCTGAGACCATGAGTCAAAAATAACATATCTTCCCTAAAGTTGTCTGTATCAGACATGTTAGTACTGGCAACGAAAGTTAACCCATACATTAGATTAAGTCTGGACTGAGGTGTGGCTGTGTGAGAACACTGCTCTGGGCACAGGGCACAGTGATAGGGAAACAAACGAACATCAAATAGATGAACTAGAACCAGCCAACCAGCGGGATGCTCTGCAACTCTTCTTGAAGTGAGGCCATACTGTCTGAAAGATGCCCAGACTATGTTGTGAAGCAAGAGGAGGGGCCAGGCTTACAGAGTTCCTGGTGCAATCCCTGGCCCAGACAGGTGTCTTTAAAAAACCCTTAAATGGGACATACCTGCCCAGATGTGGCTGGTGAGACCTCAGGCAGAAGGGAGCTCCATGGGGCTAAGGCCTCATTCTGTGGATCCTCTGTTGCTGCTAACACAGCTAGAAAGGGTGCTGGCTTCCGGTGAGCGCTCTCCTTCCTGCCTTACACTGAGTTCATGAGCAACCAGCCTGCCAGAGCAGTAGGTCAGAACATCCGGGCCCTGGAGTTACTCTCTCTCCCTACATCTTGGATCCCTCAATCCCCAGTTCTTGACAGCTGACCTTCCCTTGGAAGCACATTAGGTGTGTCATTTTGTCCCTGGTGTCCTTGAGAAGCACAGAGTACTTCTGAGGGCAGCCCAGTCCCGAGCACCCCTGAGGACTAGGAGGCTCAGATCCTCAGTTGAAGGCACAGCCCTCTCCTGCCTCCATGCCATGAATTTCCTCCTTACCAGGTGAGGAGGTGAGCAGAGAGACAGCTCAGAAGCAGCCTGGCACCACCCACGCTCACCCCAGCCCACCCTTCCATCTGGAGCCAAGGCTGCCTGTGGGCTCTTTCAGGTGAAGCGCTCGCCTGCCCTCAAGTCTTTGAAAGCCACACATTTCTTCATGTGGACCCTCCATCGTTGAACCCAACCTACCCCAGGAACTTCAGGGAGGTGTTGCTCTTGAGCCCCTGGGCCAGCACCTGAGCTCCAGCAGCCGTAATGTGATTGTTCCCCAGCCTGAAAGGAAGACACACAAGTTCAAAGAAAGTGCAGCCCGCTGGTCCCTGGCCTCTCCTCCTGGGGCGTGGCAGTGACACGCTGTTCTGCAGAGCTTGCTGACATCTTGACTCCCCCCACGGTTCCTGCCCACTTGGACTTGTTTTTTCCAAACAGACCTGGGCAGGGGTCACAGCAGAAAGCTGTCCTGGGAGCTGGTTTCCCTAGGAAACGGTCACATCTTTGCTTCTTGGTTTCAGTCATCCTCAGTCTACACCCCATATGCCCCTCCCCCATGACGTCAAACCCACTGTCATCATGGAGTGGTACTGGCCCAAAGGGGCTGGGAAGGGGAGGCATCGGAGAGTTCCCTGACCACACTGAGGATGCTGCTGGAGGGAAGAAGGTGGGGCCGACCGGCTGCAGCAATTAGCAAGGACAAGATCACGGGCTCTAACATCACTGCATCTAGTCCCCCCACCCCACCCCACCCCACCCGCGATAGTTCAGAGCTGTCACCCAAGACAAGCCTTCTGGAATAAATACAATGCAATTTCATCTTTTCAAGGCACTTTAAGCCACTCTAGCTCACAGCAGTATTAGGGTAGGTGTGACCATCTCATTCCAGAAAGCATGTGGTACCAAGAAAATACCCCAAGACCTCTGCTGGGCAAATCAGGTTTGAGAGCACCCCAGTGGTTTCATGAACCCTCTCGGAGCTGCACCAAAGTCCAAAATACTTCTTCCCATCCATCTTCTTCAAGCAGGGTCAGTCCCCAGCCTCCACATCTCCCTCCCCATTTTCCCACCCGTGGGCATTTTCTGCTCATATAATCCCTTCTTTGAGGACTGAACTAACATAAGGATGCGCAAGCTGGAAGCTTACATAATTTACCCACGATCCTTCCGTCTCTGGGCTTACTATATAAAGCATGCACTGTACCAGCTCTATGTGTGTTAACTCCATCGTGACAGCCTTTCAGATGGCTGTAACTCTGATCCCCATCTTAAGAAAAGAGATGGGGACTAAAACATTATCTGACCCAAGGTCACGAAGCTGATGAGGATTCACATCTCTGGGTTTCGAGAGTTGAACCAGAAGGCAGCCTAGCTCCAGGGCCCCCTGCTTTCAGCCACAATGAAAGCACCATGTGCTGGTCACAAACCTAGGCCTCTTGTTCTGGGTTCCACAGCCCATGCTACCCACAGACTTCCCTGGACTGCTGGACCAGGTGAGTCTGGGGGAGCGAGTGGAGGGGGGGGGCAATAGTAGAACAGAGCTTTCTATTCAAAGTAGTACCTATGGCCTTGACCTTCGTAGCCCTGTCTGAGATGAGCTAAATGACCAAATTTTAAAATGGCATCCCTCATCCCCAAAGGCAGCCAGCAAAAATAATAATAATGATGATAATAATAATAATAATAATAATAATAATAGAAGTAATTCTTCATTGTCTTGCTGTCGCCTCACAAATCTTAAGAGGCATGACTATCAGAGAGAGAGAGGCACTAGGGACTTGGGATATATCTGTTGATCTCTGGGTGGAATTTCAAACCTTGCCTGACTGGGTACCACAGCTGTGATAGCAAGCACAGGTTCAGTGTGCATCAGAAAGAATGTGCACTCTTCATTGACACTAAGTGGGGAGAAAGACCTAGAAATTCCCCTCCCTAGGGACCAAACATCCAAGAGACAGGAGCTCCTCAGCCTCAGTAGTGCAGAGCACACCATGGCACCTGAGAAACAAGCTCAAAGCGAGACCCTTTCCTGGATGCAGTCAAGGGTCACCAGCCACTGTGGGCCACCCCACATCCAGACCAGAACACCTGAACTCAGCTATGGGGATCATCAGATAATAAGGGAAGTCAGCGCTCACCTCAATGACAAGAAGTTCTGCTTGTGTGCAAGGAGCTTGGCCATAGAGGAGGCGCAGCCATCCGTGAGTTTGTTGTTGAAGAGCCTGCTGGGTTCCAGGGAAGATGGAAACAAAGCACATGACCAGCAAGCTAACCAGGGTGTATCTTCCTCTCTTCCCAGGAGCCACCCTGTATCCTCCAGCCAGGTCACACCTGGTCCACCCCATCACCCACTCATAGCTGCCTCAGTGGCCATGCCCAGTCCGACTCACGCTAGCTTCTGCAGCTGCTCACAGCGAAGAGCATACTCAATGAGTGTGCAGATACCTCGATCTGAGATATTGTTATCTCGCAAACTGAAAAAGACATGGATTCAGTTAAAAGTAGAGCTGGTAAGAGAAACCCCCAAAGAGACTCTCACCTCCAAAACGACAACCTCACTGTGCTTCTGGGAACCAGGACAAGGCACCCTGTGCCCCTCCTCCCAATCCCTGCCAGGGGAGCTAATGGTAGGGGACAGTCCAAGGAGTGGGGGGACCTTGAGCCCTCTCTTTGAGAGGCCATGGAGTTAATTCCAAGCCCAGTTCCCATCTCTGCAGAAGGGTAGTGACCATGGCAATCATCCCACATAAGGCTGTGAGGTGGAAAGGAGCCGACCCATGGGAGAAGCAGCCAGAACAGGACAGAACCACCTAGCAAGCAGATGGCCAACCAGCTAGATAAACACAGTGGCTCAAATCTTAGAAACATTCCTGGGTTCAAGAGCACTGCTCACCTTCCTTTTCCCATCAAAGGCCTGCATGTGGGCAAGCCGCTCCAGCTACCTAGGGACCCTGGATCACAAGGTCATCTGAAAGCTTTCCTAAAGTACACCTTCTCAGGCCCCTACATGGAACTGGCAGCCCAGAAACCTGTACTCAATGAAATCAGAAACCTGTATACTTTAACAACCATGCCCACCATTCTTTACCATCAGGCAAACTTGAGTAGTCCTGGCTAGACGGTTACCAGCTCAGGTGTTAGTTCCTCTCGTCTGGATGTCCTGACCTGGATCAGCTATTCACTAACTGTCCAAGTTCAATTTCTATTGCTGTGATAAAACACCATGAACCAAAAACAACTTAAAGGAAGCAAGAATTTATTTTGGCTTATGGTTCTAGAAGGATAGGCGTCTATCATGGCAGAGGGGCATGACATCATGTAGGCACAGTGGCCAGAGCATGAGAGCGTCCATCTTCAATGGTAAGCACAAAAAGAGAGTCCACTCCAAGTGGCAAGAGTCTTTAAACTCTCAAAGCCCACCCCCAGTGATATACTCCTGCCAGCAAGGCTGTGCCTCCTAAACCTCCCCAAACATCACTGCTAACTGGGGACCAAGTGTTCAAATACCTGCCCCTATGGGGGCATTCTCATCCAAACAATGAGAATTGCTAGCTGCAGCTCCCTTCATCTGCAAGAAAGAAATGACCACCCTCAGTAAACTGTGCCCATACAGCCCCCTGAGCACCGTACATGGAAGAGCCCCCTGAAATCACAAGTACATCCCATGTACCAGGCATTGCTCTGCGGACTTCCCATCAGTAACATCATTACTCTCACCCCAAGCCCACGCAGTAGATCCTACGTTATGTCCTCCAGAGAGAGAAGATGAAGCACCAATAAGTGACCTGATTTTGCTGAGGTTGCACAGTGCTGAAAGGGGTGAGCCTAAACAGTCCAACTGCCAGCCTGCCCCAAGCACAGCACTGTGCAGCCTCCCCAAGGCTTTTCTCGGGCTCTCGGAGAAGTGGCTTTCAGGCTGCAGGTTGTATGACCTGTTAGTGAGTCCCACAGACAATTCTGAAGGTCCTGAGCAGAATTCGAAAGCTGACATAGAACAGATAAAAGAAAGCAGAGTGAGCCGGAGCTAATAAGGGAAGTCATTTCACAGAGCTCTTGTTTTAATTCTACATGCCTGCGCCTGTGCACCCTCTCTCTGAGTGGAACAGGAAACTGAAACCATCACCCTGGAGGCAGAGAGAGCAGAGTCTAAAGAAGCCTGCATAGGAGTACTTTGCAAGTAGGGTTTCTTAGAGACGAGGATTTCAGTTGGCATGGAAACCCTTCCAGTGGGGAAGATGCAGACTCACACCGTGGGAGCAAAGCCTGCCCCTTCTTTCCTTCCACTTTCTTTCCTCCCTCTTTGTGGCTGTGCTATGTACACACACACTACACACACACACACTACACACACACACACTACACACACACACTACACACACACACTACACACACACACTACACGCACACACACTACACACATACACATACACACACACACACACACACACACACACGAAATGCCAACCATTTCTTGGTTGTACATAGGTTAAGAACAGTAGAGTTTAGTTAAGGGCTTTGTTAGTTTTTTAGTTCAAATCCACTTTCTCTTCCTAATGTAAATCCCTGAGGTGATTAACTTGTAAAGTGAAAAGGTTCATTTTGACACACGTTTTTGGAGATGTTAGTCCATTAGTTGGCCTTATTGCTTTGGGGCCCGTGTCGAGGCATCACATCATGACCGGAAGGTGATGGAGGAAAAGAGTGTATATCTCCAGCCAGGGAATAAAGCATAAAGGAATGAGCTGGGCTCCTATAACCCATTACAAGGACACACATCCAATAATCTACAGACTTCCCACAATGCCCCACTTCCTAAAGATGACACCTCCCAACACATGGATCCCCGAGGGACATCCATCCATCCACAGCAACTACTCAAGGCACAAGAAGCGGACTCTTACATATTCTCACAGGGTAGGACTTCTGGTGTTGGAGTCAGCAGCTACACAGCTACACAATTTCCCAGGCCCAAAGCCCGAGCCTACGGACAGGAATTACTGCAGCCCAGGAATCTCCTATACAACAAGCATCTTTTCGTGATACTGTCTGACCACCAGGAACTCAAACCAGGCCAGCCCTCCCTTTGTCTGAAACAGACAGACCCACAGACTCCCAGACCCCTGGGTCCGTCAGCATGCCACAAGATCATAGGAGCATTCTTAATCACAGAGAGAGGATCATTTAAACATTCCAGAGATGGGTGCTGAGCCTGGTGGACTGTATCTGTAACTCCAGTACTGAGGAGTTGGGGGCAGAAAGATCACAGATTTGAGATCAGCCTGGACTGGCTGAGAGCTCATTTAAAAAAAAAAAAAATCCAGAGATGACTTGCTCTGAGGGTCATCCAGGTCAGTATATCTGATCTTCTGAAGTTCATGGTTTGAAAGTATGGATCCACTATCAAGGAAGGTGCACATTTATATTTCCACCAGAGCGGCTTCCACACCCAGGTGTGCAAATTCTCAGTCGAGGTATCTTGTTGCTCCCTTCCTGGGGAAATGGCACACGGTACAGACCATGCCCACTCATTTCCCTAGTCAGATCCATGTTCTTCTCTTAGCTCTTGATACTGGGAGGCAGATACCCTGAGATGACATCAGGTGGGCTCAGCCTCCCTGCTGGGCTCAGTCAGCAGAAGCACAATACTGGAAGGGCAAAGGGCAGACAGAAAGGGCCAGGCTTTCTAACCTCAGATGCAACCCTTCCTAAAGACTCTCTCCAGGTCTTCTCTCAGCCAGGAAATCCTCCTCGCCTCAGGCTTTTTCCTGGAGCTCTTCCTAATTCCCATCCACAAGTCTGCAGTCGCTTCCATAGACTTCCTTCCTATTTCCCAACTTAAGGGCAACATCTGTTTCCTCAAGACCCAGATGGAACTATTCATACTTCTAGTATATAGTTATTGTATACAATAGAGATCTAGATTAACTCCATATACTGTACATTATATTGTGTTATAAACTGGTAACCACAGTCCCTGTGTAAGGGTAGGCAGGTTACCACACACTTTCATGCAGGTGTCCGTGTGTTGTGGCTTTGTCTCAGAGCAGATAAGCTATCCTAACACCCACAGGAATCTTGCCTTTTGCAAGTTCAACTAAGGTTATCTGCAAAGAGCGCCACAGCCTCAGGAGGCTGTTTCTAGATCTTAACTGTAATGTACAACTTCCTCTTTCTGATAGGCTCTAAAAATTAGCAGGGCGTCCCTTCTCAAGGCAAACAATGCTGGTCGCCAGGCCTGGGCATACCCTCTGCCTATGTCTGACTCCAAACATGGAAGGAGGTCCACACATTCAAGAGCACAGATGTTCCAAAGAGCAGAGTTGGGAGCTGCGATCATGCTGGTCGCCAGGCCTGGGCATACCCTCTGCCTGTGTCTGACTCCAGACATGGAAAGAGGTCCACACGTTCAAGAGCACAGATGTTCCAAAGAGCAGAGTCTCATGTTTCAGCCACGGAGCAGAAAGCAATACGGGGCATGGAAAGTTCTCCAACAGCTTTCTCTCAAGACCCCAAATTCCTATCTTGGTGAGATATTAAAGACTCTGATGGGGTTCAAATCACTTCTGATTTGAAGCAGTCCCCAGTATAGACACAAAACTTTGCATGGGACCTCAAGCCTTTCCCAGAGCATTAGCAGTGCACCCACAGACAGGGACCAGGAGACTCGGAACCAGAAAGGCATGCTTTGTGAAAGCCATTTCTGTTTCCTGTACGATTCTGGACAAGTTACTTGACTTCTGTGAGCCTCAAGTAAAGGATCATGGGGTGCTGAGCCCAGCATGGTTGTGGGGACAAATGAGGTCATTCTGGAAAGTGTAGCACAAAACTTCAAGTATGTGATGGCCACTCTCGACTGTCAACTTGTCACACCTGGGGAGAGGGAACCTCAGCTGAGGGACTGCCTCCATCGGCTTGGCCAGTGGGCACGTCTATGGGGCATTTTCTTGATTGCTAAATGATGTAGGAGAGCCCAGCCCACTGTGGGTGATACCATCCCAAGGCAGGTAGGACCTAGGATGTATAAAGCGGCTAGCTGAGCAAGCCAAAGAAGCAAGCCAATAAGCTGCATGCCCCCATAGTTTCTTCTTCACACGCCTGCCCTGGCTCCATAGATGATGGATGGGAACCTGCAAGGTGAAATAAACCCTTTCCTCCATAAGTTGGTTTTGGTCAGAGTATTGTATCACAGCCACAGCAAATAAGCCGGGCCAATGGCTTTTGTTATCTGTACTGAAACTGAGCTCCAGAAGAGAAAAGGGTCTGGCTGGTGTACGAAGGATGGCAGACCTGGGATTGGGCCCCGACTCCTGCATCCCAACTCTGTGCTAGGCTTCTATATCTAAACTTGACAGTAGCATTTGCCACAGGCCCAACCAGCAAGACCTCATCACACTCACTACAGAGCTGTGCAGACACCAAGGCAGGGCAGCAGCTGTTCCACTCCAACATCTCCAACAGAGTTGTGGTCTAGCTGCAGGGACACAGGCCGCTGGAGATGCCGCAGCACAAAGGCCAGGGCAGCACACTCGGCAGGGCCCACTCTGCAAAAGGTCAACTTCAGGTGCCCAATGTCCAAGCGACGCACGGCCTCCTGTGCCAACTGCTCCTCCTGCATCTCGTACAAGCTGCGGATGAGCCAAATGAAGCCAGGCATGGCATGCATGCTCTTGGCCTCACCGGGCACGGCAGGTGGGATGTTGTGGAAGTGTTCACGAAGGCTCTGAGCCAGAGAGGAGCGGACACACGCCTGGCGCTGGAGTAGCACCCTCTTAGAGATCTGGCATGCGGCCAACAGGTCCCGATGTTCCTTGGACAACAGACCCGCTAGGAAGGCTGCTGTGATCTGCAGGTTGTGTGGCTCAGCCTTCTGTAGTAAAGCCACTTCACTGCCCTTCTTGACTCTGGAGCCCTGGATACACAGACTGGGCAGCAGCCTACCCAGCAGTGAGCTGCCCAGTCGGCCACAGCTGAAGAGGTGCCTGAGTGAGGCTGCCGATGTGTCCGCACTGACTGCCAAGTAGAATGCGGCAAAAAAGCACTGGAAGGTGATGTGCAGGAATTCCAGGGGTGCCTTGCTCCCAGGCACCACACTTTGGGCCCGTACCAGGAAACCAAGAGACATATCATCAGAGTCAACCTGTGCTGCCTGGAGCTGCTGGACTGAGAACACATAGCAGCTCAGGGCCAGGCCCCGGAGAGCCAGGTGGCCAAGGTGCAGGAGGGTAGGGAGCCGACTTTGAAGGAGCTCGGGTCCCAGGCCGAGGGGGTAGGAATCTGGAGGGGAGGCATGGAGCAGGAAATGCTGTAGGATCAGGAGGTACATGTCTGTGCTGGTCGTTGGGAACCCCCCATTCTGCAGCAACAGTTCCTGGTGGCATCTGGACACCATCCAAGAGAAGACAGGGAGGTGACACAAACCGTGCAGGGCAGATGTGGCTTGGAGCAGATGGATGAGGCGGTCTGCCACTCCAGGTTCCCGGTGGTGCTTCCTCAGGTACAGTTCGATGCCCTCTTCCGAGAAGCCCTTCAGGTGGCATTCTGTGCGGACAAACTTCCTGAGGAGCGCTGACACAGCATCTGGGCGACTGGTCAGCACCTTGCAGGCATTCTTCAACAGGTTCCCCTGCAGAAGATTGAAAAGCAGCGTCTGGACTGACGTGGGGTCAGTCGGAGAGCAGTGACGCTCCCGGTCTGTGAACCGGAACTTGAACTCATCCAAGCCATCGAAGGTTAACAGGACACGGTCAGGATGGTCAAGGAGGAATTGGAAGACATCATGCTGACCAGCGTCGGGCCAGCAGCAGTGCTCAAAGAGCAGCGTCCTTAGAGACAGTGGTTTGGCCATGCATTGCAGCTGCCGGCAGCTGAACGGGAACACGAAGAGAAACTCCTGGAAGTTCTGCCCGGTCGCCCACAGCAAGTGCAGCCGCTGCAGGAGAGTACTCTTGCCGCTGCCTGCCTCCCCCACCACCAGGACGGTGTCTGCATCCTTGTTCAGGTGGCCATGGGTACCAAAGAGTTCCTCCAGGCCCAGGATGGCAGGGCTCTTCTGCAGGGCCCCAGCTGTGCCCACCTCTGTCCGCAGCTCCAAGGTGTTCTCTGTGTATAAATCCTCCAGGCAAAGATTCTCTGACCCATCGTAAGTACTGAGGAAGCGAGACTGAGCTGCCACCATGGTCCTCAGCTTCGATACGAACCTTTGACACTCGGCAGCTGGGATATAGAAGAGGCAAATGAGGGTGGGATCGTGGTCATGACGGGACCTATGCAGAGCACAGCCTACATGGGGGATGTGATTCATGGCTCAGAGAGAAGAGCTGGTGGGCATCTATCCTGTCTTGTCCACTTATAAACTGTGGGCTTTGGGGACAGCCACAGAAGCTTCCTAAACCTGGTTCTTCCCCTGCAAAGCGGGAAAATGTCAGAGAACTTTGACATGGGCAAGCAGGGATGATGCACGGCACCTGGTAAGTGTAGCATCCAACACAGAGACATGGGCCACTGTCATTCTTAACATGCACACCTGAAAGTACCAGGGAGGGTGTGACCCACAGGATATGTAGCCTGATTCTATATTCCTGTTGGGTGGCCTGAGAGACCATTCAGACTCCACTGCCAGTCTCTGAAGGAAATTAGGTGACAGGGCTTAGGTGTCCAAGCTCTGAAGTCTGACGCCTGGGCCCACCACCTGCTTGGCAAGCTACTTGGCCTTGCTAGGATCCAGTTTTCTTATCTATAGAAATGGGGGACTGTTAAAGCCTTAATCTGAAATGTCCCCACAGGCTTATGTGTCTGAATGTTTGGTCCCCAGCTGATAGGACCGTTTTGGTAGATGTGGAACATGTAGGATACAGGACTAGCTGGCTGACATGGTCCACTGCGGGTAGGCCTCAAAGGTCATGGCCTGGCCTACTTCCACCGGAGCTCTCTGCTTCCCATCTGTGGCTGTAATAAAATCAGCCTCTCATGTTACTATTCCTTGGGTCAAACTGCACCAGCCACCAATCCTCCTGGCCACGACAGACCGTCCTAAACTGGGAGCCAAAACAAGCCTTCCTCTCTCAAGTTAATTCTGTCAGGTACTCCTCCACACCACAAGAAAAGTGGCCATGGATGGTGTCCAGATCTGATTCCTAGAACCCATGGCTGTGTTACCTTATATGGCTAAATGGACTGGCCTGAATCAGAGGCTGACTCTGGGAACTCAGGGTCACCAGGCGCCTGCGCAGGAGTCCTTGACAAGATCTTCTGATACTTCCTGCTCCTTCCTCCTCTGCCCCTCTGCACCCAGGGCCCTACTGCCAATGCAGAGCACTTCCTCCTGAGGACTTAGTTCCCCTTTCAGGAAATAGGGAAGGGTCTGTCAGAGGTTCAGGCTGTCAGGATGTCACATCACGGGATGTCAGCATCATCACCCCACCATGACCCCACCATGGCCAGTAAAGCCAGCCCATTTGTTCTCGACTCAGAGGCAAGCACGTTCTTATCAGAGAGCTCTTAGCCCCGCAAAGTACCTGCAGAGCCAAGCCAAGCAGATGCCCCATGCTGGCGTCCCTTCTTCTGATTGTCTTTTTTGATACAGGGCCTCACTATGGAGCCCAGACTAGCTTCAAACTAGCAATCTGTCTGCCTGAGTCTCCCTAGGAGCTGGGATTAGAGGTTGTACCGCCATACCCAGTATTCAATGCCTCTTGTTCCCAAAGGTGAGGATCCTTGTGGCTCTTTCAACTCTTTGGCTGTATCAGGAGCACTGATCAAACACCAAAATATACACAGCCTCCTTTCTGATTCCCTGGCTTACAATGCCAGTCTCTGGCCATCACCAATACTACTAAAAGCTTCAAACAAGCAAACAAATCCAGGCCTTGGCAGGATGGCCCAATGGGTAAAAGCACCTGTCACCAAGCCTGATAACCTGAGTTCGAGCCCCAAAATCCATCTGGTGGAGGGAGACAGCCAACCACTACAGGTTGTCTTCTGACCTCCACATGCATGTCATGGTGCATTCACATGCATGTGTACACACACACACACACACACACACACACACACACACACACACTCAGATAAATAAATAAAAATAAGTAGATAAGTAAATAAATGTAAAATGAAAATAGAGTAAATTAAAGAATGTCTCTCATTTTTATTTTAAAGAAAATAAATACAATTTTTACTTTTTTTTTCCCCTTGAGACAGGGTCTCATGGCTTCTAACTTGTTGTTGTAATGGAAGTTGACCTTGAACTCCTGATCTTTCTGCCTCTACCCACAGGTGTCTGCCACCATGTCCATCTGCTCAATTGTCATCTTTAGAAGCATCTCGCATCAGGGAACTGTATAATGCCTATATGGCCAGCTATACTTGATAACATTGTTAGCAAATGTTCACCAAGGGTCATACTGGCTACCATACAGTGATGTCCATCTCCTGCTCTTGTATGAAATAGTTTACACCTGAGTACCAAGCACGGGCCTCCAGTCATCCTGCCCACAGGTTTTCTTCCACACAGAGGGCAGAACCAGAATGATAAGCCCATCTGTTAGCTCTGGGGACATAGTGCATGGACCTTCAGTCCACATTAACTTCCTCCTCAGTTATGTGGGAACAAGATGACTGGGAAAGTACCAGGCTTGTATCTTCTCTGCAACTGATGAGTTCTTCTCCCAAGTAGGGAAGGTGGGGGCACTACAGTCAGACCCACTCCCTGTTCCTTTGTGGTGATATCTTATTTGTGCTAAAATGTGGGGATATTTTATTTGTATGTTAATAAATAAAGTTTGCCTGGAGATCACAGGTAATAGCAATCCATTAACACAAAAGTCAGGCAGTGGTAGCACACTCTCTTAATCTGATCACTTGGCAGGCAGGGTCTCTGAGTGTTCAAGGACACACTAGGGAACATCCAAGCATGGTAGCACGCGCCTTTAATCCCAGTACCAACCATAGAGACCTGGAGGTCTGTACAGACAGGCAGTAACAAGGCAGTGAGGTGGCTGGGCTAAGAGCCAATGAGAGGGCAGAACAGCAAGGCAATAAAAGCCTGGGTAGACAGAAATTAGCTCTCTTGGGAAGCTACAGCGGCGTGGTGAGTTAAGGCTAGCTGGTGGCTCTCACTATTTCCCTGATCTCTAAGGCTTTCACCCCTATATTTGGCTCTGTGTTTCTTATTTAATAAGACCATTTAGAAATTCATCTACATTCCTTGCCACTCAAGTCTCAGTTTACTTATCTGTAAAATGGAACACAGCAATATCCACCTCTCAGGACTGTTGGTAAATGGTAGAGAATGCCCATAAAGTCCATGGCAGGCTCTCTGGCATGTCTTAGCCCTGCCACCCAGGCCTTTTGAATTACTCAACTGGTGAGCATAAACATAGATGAGACTACATTCTCTAAATTTGCCTGGTTATGAATTCCAGATCATGAGAATCTAGGTTTTATAGATCAAGAGATCCCAGCCCTATCTGTAGCTGTGTGGAATGCAGTTTGGACAGCAAGGTATGCCCGCAGCGGGCTCTCCACATCCCACGGCTCCAGTGAACACTGTGTAGTTTAGGAAGCAATGAAAGGGGGAGCCACTGCGTGGTCCTCCTTTGATCTTCACTGCTGCCCAGTGAGTCAGGTAGCTGCTAGGCTTCAAAGGGAGAAGCTGAGTCTGGGGGAAGTTGCGCACTAATACGTTAGTATGTTAACTGACGTGTGCTTTGCTCTTTAACCAGGAATCTGAGTGGACTTCCTTTTCTTTTCTAGTTAACCAAAAGGGACAAATACATACCCTCACGAGGCAGGGGCAGTGAAGGTAATTCCTTGATGTACTGTAGAAGGAAATCAGCCAGTCCATTTGCCTTCACTGTGGCGAGATCAAGCAGCCTTCTTGCCTACAGATGAAGAAAGGGCCATTACTCTTTCCAGGAAGACTGACGGAGGAGTCGTGTAGGAAGGTTTCTGTTAAAAGTTAGACACCCCTAACCTGAAGACCCCCAAATCTAAATGCTCTTAAATCCAAATCCTTTTGAGTGCTGACACGATGTCGCAAATGGAAAACTGAAACACTGTGTAAAATTGCCCTGTGTATATGAAATACAAATGACTTCTGTAGTTAGACGTGGGTCAAGCTGCCAAGATACTCATTGTTTATGGAAATATTCTAAAACCCCCAAAATATCTGAAACACTTCTGGTGCCAAGCATTTAAGATGGAAGAAAGTTCACCAGTAATACAGCTGTATACACAGTCCTCTTCTGTCACAATGAGAGCCCAGGAAAGGAACTCCGACACAGGCTGCACTTAGCAAACAAAGATACGTAGCCGTGGTTGGTGAAGCAAACACACAGCCAGCCTGGCTCCTTCTCAAAACCCACTGAAAGGAGGAATAGCTAAAAGCGAAATAAAACGAGACAAAATAAATAAATAAATACATAAACCTACCAACCTACAAAAGCAGAAAATGATTCTGGAAGCTGTAGACCACTTGGAAGGCATGGGCCCTCACCAAGTCTGGTGGCCTGAATGTTTGAACTCACTCTCTGCACAGAACCCACTTTTTCCAGCCTCCACTGTCCCCCTGAATCTGGGACCTGCACACCCAATTGCCCATCCTCTTCCTCCACTTAAATGTGCCCTAAGCACACACGCATACTGGGCACACATGCTGGGCACATATGTCCGGCCCACAGCCTTCCTCATCCCTGCTCAAGTCCCCTCCATCTTTCTAGCTTTTCAGCCCAACATCTGAAGTCACCTTGCAGTCCCTTCTCTGCACTCCATCAGCACATCCTATGGTCCCCACCTTCAAAGGACCAGAATCAGGTTGTCCAACAGAAACAGAGCCCAAGGCATACAAGCAAGTTACATGTGCACTGAAGCCTTCTAACAGCCCATTCTTCAGTGACAAGTAATAGGTGCACTTAAGCTTAGTCACAGAGCACACTTAACCACAACATCCAAAATATTGCCATCTCAACACATAAAAAATAGTGAAATGTGTTGTTGTTTTTTTCTTTTCTGTTAAGTCTTCTGCAGTTGCTACATTTAGACTCCTGATGTGGCCCAGCTGTGTGGCAGTGTGTAGCAGGCACTCAGAAGCTAATGTCTACAAGCTATGGAGCCCTGCACACATGAGCCCTACTGTTGTCCTGCTCCAAGTCATGCTGTGGCTCACCTGGAAACAGCATAACTGCCTATCTCTACACTGCCCCTGCCTACAGCCTATCCCAGCACCACAGCCAGAGGAGAGTGCTTCATAATCAGAGGTGAACACTTACTTCATAGGTCAAACCTCACAGCCCTAGCAAAAACACCCCAGCTATGGCCCTAGACTAGTAGAGGCCCAAGTCCAGTGGTAAGCTCTCAAGATCCAAAGTAGACAAGCATCCTTGCCTATGACCCTGAGGACCCAGACTGCATCACTTCCTAACCACCTCCTCTTCTTCCCCTTGAATGCTCTTCCTAGCACTGGTCTCCCTCCCATTTAATGAACATGCCCAGTATGTTCCTACTTCAGGACCCTTGCTGACTGCATCTCTGTCTAGAGTGCTGACCCCCAGTGTCTGCCTAACTCCCTCACCCACTTTAAGTCTTCCCTCAGATTCTACCTTCTCAATGAGAACTCTCTAACAACCCTATGGGAAAATGAAATCACTACTTCCCACCCTGGGAACTCTTAACAGATAGGGTCCACTCCTTTACTAACTGCATGTGGCACCTTCCAAACTCTGTAATTTGCTTGCTCCCTTCACTTTTGGTCTATCCCCAGCTGAAGTGTGAACATCTCCACAACTGTTTTCTGTTTTGTTCACTGAGGTAGTCCTAATGAAAGAAGCAGTATGAAAGGACTCACTGGATGGATGGATGGATGGATGGATGGATGGATGGATGGATGGATGGATGGATACATGGGTGGATGGTAGAAGACTCCTGAAGGCTGAGTCCTAAACCAAGAGTGTTGCTGCTGAAAAGCACATCATGTGCACCCTACAGTCTGCCAAGAGCTCTGCCATGGCAGCATCAAGTATGTCTGTAACACAAGGAGACAGTGAAGACAAGGAACAAGTCAAAGACTTTATGACATGGATCACCAGGCTTTCTTCCCCACTCCAAACCACTAGGTGCTGTCCCTGCCTGCCATGGCAGTCTGGAGATCTGCATTCTGAAAGGATGAAAGAGGATCCCAGGACTAGGAGAACCCAGGCACAACTAAACAGTGGCTGCCACACCCCAAAGCCAGGGTTTAAATGACCACCTGCAAAATAAGTGCCAAGGCTACCTTGCCACTACCCAAGCCACTCACCCTCCAGGTTCCCTTTACAATCAGAACTTTACCCCAGGCAGGAGGCTTTCTATTTGAGGAACTTGGTAAAGCCAGGAGGAAAGGTCTGTGGATAGAAGCACTGCCATTTCCTGACCGTCTATTGTAGAAGTCGCAGTAGAGAGGTTTCACCTGCTTGCTCAGTGAGTTTCACAATCTGTCATTTTAATACTAAGACAGACAAGCAAGGCTTACCCATCCCCCCAAAAAAACATCAAATATGGGAGAACAGAGCCAAATTAGTGGGGAAGGGAAAGCAACTTGAAGGGTTCAAAGTTTTATGCAGGGAGCAGGTGATGTCACACAGCGGTAGAGCAATTGCTTAGCATGTGCAAAGCTCTGGGTTCCATCCCTAACACGAAAAGTATGTAGTGTGAATAAAGCAATCCCACCAACCGTACAAACCAAAAACCCAACTATTAATATCATTCTGTCTACACAAAAGATTTCATCCCTAAAATAAGAGCAAGACACTGTAGTAAAGGAGCAGAAAAAAGAGCTTTACACACTGCAAATGTTAATGCAAAGGTAGAAACTTCAAGAGTTCAGAGTTGAAAATACCAGGCAGAAAACAGCACAAAGATGGCTGTGGTGGCTCCTGCCTGTAATCCTAGTACTTGGGATGCCAAAGAATAAGGATTGCCCCAAATCTGAGGCCAACCTGTGCTACATAAAAATTCCAGGCCAGCCTGGACTACAGTGTAAGATCCTGTCTCAAAAAACAACAGCAACAAAAAGACACAGCAATGGAAAAGGGAAGAAAACTGGAGGATTCATCTAGACATTCCAGTGTTCAAGCAGCTACAGTTCCATAAAGAGAGAAGCAAGGGAGGCCCGGTGGTGGCGCACGCCTTTAATCCCAGACTCAGGAGGCAGAGGCAGGCGGATCTCTGTGAGTTCCAGGCCAGCCTGGTCTATGAGTCGAGTTCCAGGACAGCCAGGACTGTTACACAGAGAAACTCTGTCTTGAAAAACCAGAGAGAGAGAGAGAGAGAGAGAGAGAGAGAGAGAGAGAGAGAGAGAGAGAAAGAAGAAGAAGAAGAAGGAGGAGGAGGAGGAGGAGGAGGAGGAGGAGGAGGAGGAAGAGGAGGAGGAGGAGAAGGAAGAGGAGGAGGAAGAACAATATGTTATAATCACCAGTAGACCCATTAGATGAATTTCTCAAGCATGAAGATGTGAGTTTCTGAATTCAAGCAGCCTCTTGAATGCCCAACACTCAAGATAGATGATTACAAAATTTCAGCATATCATGGACTAAAAGAAACTTGGACTAGTTTCAGAAAGAGATAGAAAATGGTCTTTGGGGTCTTTGTGGCAGCACTAAACAGGGAAGAGAACAGAGTAATGCCATCAAAATTCCGATGGAAAATGATTGCCAGAATGTTTGTTGTTTACAGTGCTGGGGATAAAGCCTGGGGTACTACACGTTAGCTCTCTACTACTCAGGTATAGCTCCAGAGCTCTTTTTACTTTGAGACAGGGTCTCACCAAATTGACCAGATCATCCTGAAGCCCGCTCACTCTGCAGCACACACAGTCCTTTGCTCTCCCCCTGCCCAGCCTCCCAAGTAGCTGGGATTACAGATGTGATTACAGATGTGCCGCTAGGACTTCATCCCTAGTCAAACTGCCAATCAACTATGTGGGAAACTTCAGACACTCAGAAAATTCAATTCCTAAACCGTCTGTCAAAACAAGCAAACAAACAAACACAATAGGCTAGGGGACAAACAGTCTACCAAAATGGAGTAAACTCTAGTCAGCTGAGGACAACGGTGTCATCCGCAGAAGTGCCGACCTGTTCCTGGGCGTCAGAATCGGCTTTAATGCGCTCAGAGCAGTCTGGGCAGCACAGCCCACTTCCTCAGACCACATTTCCGGTGATCCTTCCCACATGCCTCACATATCTTCTACCTGATGCTCCAGCTTGAACAAGCCCAGGATTCCCCAGACTCACCAATGACTTTGTCACTGACCTACTGGAGGGTCCTTGATAGACTCCCAAGGAAGGAGAAGACAGATCATATCCCAGGAGCCTGGTAAGCTACTTTGACCTGGGAGCCTCCATCTAAGAAGAAAAGGCAGTGTTGCTACTCTCTGGCATAATTGTGTTTAGCTTGCTACTTCATTTTTTAAAACAAAATATACTGTTTGGAAATTTCCAGCAAAAAGACACAGAAACCATAAAGAAGAGGGAAGGAATGATTAACAGACAAGTCAGATCATTGGTTGCCTCTACCAGTTGCACCTGAAGGACAGGGCACCAATAACATGCAGTTTCTTAATCTGGATGTGGGCATGTGAAATGTAGACACATGAAAGGTATACACTATTTTGTAGGCATGGTATATTTCCCAATTTGAAACTGTTTAAGTTGATACTATGACAGGAGCAAGTAAGTTAGAGCTCAGTCTGTCACCTCAGGCCCGCTGGCTTTAGCATCTGCATGAGTCACACGGACAGCTGGTATCACAGTTGGCGTTGCCAGCCTGAGGTTTCCCAACAACTGTTATCCCCAGCTGAGCAAAACTACACGGCGCTTTCGCATCTTCTGACACAAAGGGAAGCGTACACTCCCTGGAAAGACACAGCTAGATTCAGTTTCTAGCTAGCCCTTCCCAAGTGGGCAATTTGTTCTTCATTCTCAACAGACACAGCCTTCGTCACTGGAAGGATGGAGCAGGGCTTAACTGGGCTCCTAGAGAGAAGGCTGGTCCAGCGCCTGGTGCACACCCACCCTGTGTACACCTTCCCTGCACCTGCTCAGGAAACAGGGACAAAGAGGGCTCTTTAACTTGCATTCTGCTTTATTCCAAAACATGTTTTCAGTCCCCAACCTTCAACCAATGCTAGCCACCTCTAGAAAGAAATTAAGAGGTTAATGCTAGAGACATGTTAGCTGGAAATACTGTAAGTGCCACCTACACTGAGTCAGATTGAGCCACTGAGGGAAAGAAATCCAGAGATCCCGGAATGCCAGAGCTGAAGGGAACTAAGAAAAAGAAGATTCTAGTCATTTAACTTCAGGCTGTGGGACCCCTTTGTCACCTCCAGATCCTCAGAC
>CABHPQ010163188.1:0-31854 GCA_902168405.1 Peromyscus aztecus | reverse complement strand
GCTGTTTGGTTTGGGGGTTTTGTTGTTGTTGTTGTTTTGTTTTGTTTTGTTTTTTTTGCTCCTATTTTCTTGGACTTCCACAAGACACAGTCTGCAGTCAGAAGTGTTCTGCTCAACACACAAGCCCCTGTGTCCTCCCTGTGTTGGGCCCAGGCCTCATCCAACCTTGTCCTCTGAGAGAGCTCCCCACACCTCTCACAGCTGGTGTATGCTGGGTACAGGATCCTGCTGAGGACCTGCAGTCTCTTGTAGCCTTGGAAAGAATAGTAAGCCTGAGTCTCAGATGCCAGAACTTCCTGAAGAGGCTCAGCACCCTAGAACATGCTCAGTCAGGCCCTTCCTGTGGGGTGGTGGGCCACAGTCCAAAGTTTAAAATTCCCTAATGTATCCCCTGCTGTGTGACCTTGGATAAATTTCTTCAGTCCCATGAGGTTCACTCTTTTTGTCAGTAAAATGGGCTTAATTATAATATCCACCCCATGGGGTTGTAAAGACCCAATGGGAAGCTGGGCATTGTGGAGCATGCCTGTACTGCCAGCATCTGGGAGATAGAGACTAGAGGAACAGGAGTTCAAGGTCACTGGAGGACAGCCTATAAGAGATACTGTCTCAAAAAGAAAAAAAAATGTCTCAATGAGACATTCCTTGCTTTTTATTCACTCATTTATCTATAGTTTCCAGGATGGATACTAAGATACCATTCTAGCCCTAATAATGCATGAAATACATTGTCTACATCCTTGGAACCTAGTTCCTAGAAGATGATACTGTATGAAGAGTGTGTGTGTGTGTGTGTGTGTGTGTGTGTGTGTGTGTGTGTGTTACTGGGGATGGACCCCAGCATGTGAGGTAAGCACTCTATTGCTGACATGCATACATGGCCCTCATATGTGATACTATATGTACAGAGACCTCTTAGTATGGCATCTGATGTATGATACTTGTTTAAGGGAAAGGCCTTGGGTGTTAGTGCCCACATGTAACCCCAGCGCTTTCAAGGTCGAGGTAGGAGGATCCAGAGTTCAAGGTCAAGGTCATCCTCAGCCGCATAGCCAAGTCTGAGGATATTCTGTCTCAAAGACATGAGGGAGAAGGAATTGTTGTTTCTCTTCCTGTGCAGAGTTGGCCTCCACCTCACCTGCTGCTGAGGTGAGTCAGACCTCATGAGCTCTGGGGATGGTGCCATTGCAGGGCCACCTCTGTGCTGGAGGGAAGCTCCAGACATGCATTGTTTCTCTGGTGCCCAGGTCTCCTCTCGGGGCATCTTGTCCACACCATGCTCTATAGGATACCTGTTGGTCCCAAGGACCATAAGCCATGGTGTACTTCCAATCCCCGTAAGAAGTGCCTCCCAGAGGATGGCACAGGATGCCTCAGCCAGGATGTAGGAGAGCGCTCCCCCCACTCACCTCCTCACCCCACACCCTACCCCACCCTGTTAACTCTGACACGGGTTTCCTGCCAGTGTTTGCCTACACCGTCCACCCTGCCCAGCAATTCTGAAAGAACTTCCCCAAGGAAGGAGGGGGAAGGACATCATGCCCTCTGGCCTCCTCCACCCTCTTGCTCTCCATGGCTCTGTACAAGCTCCTTTCCCTCTCTGGGTTTCCCCACTGAGAACATGAAACACACCAACCTGATACTGGTGCCTCTAAAATGTGGGGAAGAGGCTCGTGAAGGAGAAAGGTTGGACGGGTGGAGCGTGGAGTCATGCTCAGGCCTTTCTTCCTCCTTTTGTCCCATGCTCTTCGCTGCCCACTCAGGATGGTCAGCTGGCTATGGCTGATGGGAGGGGCTGATCTCCATGCCAGGCTCAACCGAGCTCAGCTGGGGCCCTTTGTCACCCAACGCTTGCTGGGGCCTCGGCTGCTGGTGTTGGGTGTCCTGGCGGATTGGATTCTCTTCCTGGCAGCTCACAGTCACTGCACTCCTGCACAGGGGGCCTGGACAGCAGGGAGAAGTAACTCCCTCCTCCTTGCTTCCAGAGGGATCTGTGGGCTGCTGTCTGCTGTCCTTGGTGCTGACTGGTGGGGGCTCCAGGTGAGGGCTCTGTGGATCCCAGCTCAGAGCTGGGAACCAAAGCTCTGGGCTCAAGGGCAGCCTCATTGAATATATGTGGTGGCCACTCTGGCACCAGTCTGAGTGCCTGGTGGGCTATGGTGGGGGACTGTGGGTGGATATGGGGCCTGTGAGAGGGAGTGTTGTAGGGGAGGCGTCAGGAACTTGTGGGGAGATGAGTTGTGTCCCAGATTGTGTGGGCCAACAGCATTTATAAATATATAGGGCCAGTCAGAGAAAGGGAAACAGTGTCTGCTGTGTGTCTATGAGGGGACATTCAGTTATGTATGTCTAGAGATGTGACAGCATGTATGGAAAGTGTCTCCATCAGGGTGACATGAAATGGAGCCCTGTGCTGGTATGTGTGTGGCAGTGGAATAGGTACAAAGAGACAAGCTGATGTGTTATATAGCATCTGGGCCATGTTTGGCAAGAGGACATTTGCACCCCAGGGTATGTGTGGGAGGTCAGTGTGTCATGTGGGGTTAAGGTATGTCCTGAAGTATCCCCAGGCTGTACTTTAGGACTGGAATGCATTATAACCATTGGATTGGCAGTATGTAGGTGTATTGAGGGGGTGTTGAGCCAGACATGTGTGGTAGAGTACATGGGTGTATATTCAATGATTACTGAGGTGGTGTGTCAACACCTGTTCCTTGACCCTCTAAAGCACTTGTCCCATGGGACTTCAGTGTCTGATCCTCATCACCCACTCTGTGATTGTCTCCACAGGAGCTTTCCCGACCATGTAGATGCCAGCCCCAGGGAGCAGCATGGGCCCCAATGAATGGAGACTCCTGGGTCAGCAGCCCTGAGCCTCTCCGGCCCCTGGACCTCACCCCACTCCTGGGGACACTCCTCAGAGCTTGCCAGTGCTGTTGCCAGCCCACCTCAGCCATCACCACCTCCTGGGACTCGGAGTCGGCCGCCTCGAGCTACTACCCTCTCATGAGGGTGTGCTGAGGACAGCCACACGCAGCCATCACCTAGAAGTCCCTTTTCCAGTGCTGACCCTCAGGCCCAGCCTGAGCAGAGACTTCAGCAAACATGGGTGATATGACCAACAGCGACTTTTACTCCAAAAACCAAAGAAATGAGTCGAGCCATGGAGGCGAGTTCGGGTGCACCATGGAAGAGCTGCGCTCCCTCATGGAGCTGCGGGGAACCGAGGCTGTGGTCAAGATCAAGGAGACATATGGGGACACTGAAGCCATCTGCCGGCGCCTCAAAACCTCGCCTGTTGAAGGTAGGTGCAGGAGGCTTAAACCCAGGCTGCCGCGGAGTTGGCGCCAGGGCCTTTGTCCATGAAATCTAACGGTGGGCTGAAACACTAATGTCTTCAGATTCTAGCCGTGCTCTAGCAAGGAGGTTGAATCTCATCACAGGTCACATCTGACCTATGCCACCTGCAGTAAGACAGCTGAGTGAAGGCTGTACTCTGAAAAGAAGGTGACAAGTCAGCCCAAAGGGGGAGTCACTGCCACCTCTGTGAGACAGCTGGCTCTGAGGTGGGGCGGTAGGATAACTGGAGGGGATACAACCAAGAGCCATGTCCTGATCGCCTGTGTCTGGACACAGCGCACGCTGTGGTGGTACCTCCGAGTCCAACCTCTAGCCCACATCTGCGCACCATGCCCAGTGCCCTCCAGCCGGTTGGCTGAGGCATGGACGCACAGTACTGCAGACAGGCAGCCAATTCCAGTTGTCACAGCATGCCCCACCTCCAGCTCGCAATCCCAAATCCAGGCTCTGAATAGATCTGAAGATCATGGGGACTGGGGCAGGGGGGGGGAGGAAGTGCAGGGGAATGAGCTGGGGAGCCAATTACAGGCCATGATGGATGTCTTTGTAGGTTCTGTGCTGAAGAGAAGGAGTGAGGCTGTCTTACAAGTTCACAGAGTGAACAGGCCTGGGGCTTCTAGTGAGGAGCACTCTGCTGCTCCTGTCTTTCCGGAGGCAGCCAGAGATGGGGCACTTTCCAAGAGGCAGAGTAGAAAACCCAGCCCTGCTGGGGTTCCATTCCTACTCTGTCTGCTGCGAGTTACCCGCTGCAACCGTGTGGGAAGCTTTCCCTACACAAAGCCAGAGGAACGGGCAGGTGTCTCTGCCCTGACTCTCCCAGGCCTGTGATCTAGAACAATGGCTGCCCTGAGCCTTGGCTTCTTCCTCTGGAATACGAAGCCAGTGCTCCCTGTGCAGAGCTTAATGCAGACTTAGGCATGCAGTAGGCACTCAATAAGTAGAAATACGATTTTTCTAATTAGATAGTTGTTACTACCTCAAGTAAAGAATGCAGTCTGGAATATGAGTGGCAACTAGGTTTGGAGAAATCTGTCCCCCAAGTCCTATGCCCATAGCTGGACACTACTATGGGTCATTGGTGCTGAAGCTGCTTTGGAGAGCTCATGATAGGCCAGTGGTCACATATTAGTACCTCGATGTTTCCCAGTGTCTACTGGGTATCTCTGGTCTTCCCTCCTGGGCCAGAAGGAGGAGCTGAGGAAGGCTGATTCTTCTCATTTTGCCTGTCCTCACTGATACCTTGCACTTCCGCTGAGCCCGAAGTCTGATTCAATTGGGAAGCATCTATTCTGACTCTAGGCTTGAAAACAGCCATGTGGGACCCTAAGAAGGGTGAGGATTCTGCTTGGGGATACTGCATCCTACTCCCATGTTCCTACCAGTCAATTTCTGGCACAATGGACCATGTTCACCTGCCATCCAGCTGGTACCTGGCCTGCCAGGAGGCAGAGATGCTAGAGTGGCTTTTGCCTTTAAATGGGGGACCAGGATGTTGCTTTGAATGTCAGTGGACCCTAGTTCTAAGCAGGAGCTGATGGAAGCTGTGACCCTCTCCCCAGGCAAAAAGCTGATGTTGAAAACAGATGTGGCTCACTGCTTCCGGGTCTCCAGCAGGTATGAACCCCAGATGAACAACCCCACGGCCACTAATCAGGTTCTCTGCACTCCAGGGCATGGGGCCCTGCTTGAACACGCTCTAACAGTAACAGAACCATTTCTAAACAGCCCTCTGCTCTGCACTACTGTGAGGGAAGTGAGTGTGAACCTGAGGAGAGGAACTCGGTCTCCTTTCTCTGTGCACCCAGCACCCAGCCTGGTGCCTGCCACCAAAGAAGGCTAAATGGCTGCCCAATGACCCCCTGAGACGTGTCCACTGAATCCCCATCCCACAGGGAGCCCTCTCAACAGTTGAGCATCCACATGGCAGATAACTGAGAGTGAGTACAGGGAGAGCTGATGGCCCCCAGGAGTGATGAGGCAGGAGGACAGGGAGGATCTGGAAGGCTTCCTGGAGGAGACGTTTGGGTTTGGCTATGGAGGCAAGAGACAGAAACATGTGTAATATGGCACAGAATGCCGCTTCTTGCAAAAGTCCAGACACAGCTGGGGTGAGAAGTTAAACTCCAGGTGTAAATGAGAGACTGTATTCCTCCGTCTGTTGCCCAGCCAGCCCTGTGCCTCTGGGCCTTTGCTTCTCTGGACTTGAAATCTCTAGGAAGAAAGAACTCCGAGGAGAGAACCCCACTATTGGACTAACCAATCCTGCTGCGTTGGTTTCTAGAAAGTTCTTCTAGGGTGGCAGGAGAGATGGAAATATGGGGAGAGACTAAGGGGCAGGTGGCTGCAAATCTCTAGATGTGGAGGGTCTGGGTTCAAATCCCAGGTCTGCCATTCTCCAGCTGTGGGACTCTGGGCACGTTATTCAACCTCTCTGCCTGTTTCCTTTGTTTCCATGGTGGAGCTAATGATAGCAGTGACCTTCTAGGTTTGTAGTGAGGATAATGTCAAGTAGCTCAGAAGACACTAGACAGTCCAGTCACACTGAATGGCACACACCAAGTACCTAGTGTCTAGGTACCCAGCATGGCTTTTGTTGTTCTTGGCATTATGGAAGAAGTAGTCACATTCTCCCTACAGGGTGATGTATGATTCTTTGGATCCATAGCTAGTATTCTGTGGCGCCCCCATACGTGTGTTCCTGAAGGCAATTAGCACATTCTGCAGACATGCGGAGGCCACCACTACCACTCAGATGGGTGCAATATCACACCCAGGGTACCCCCTGGTGGGCCAGGCATAAGTATGAGTGCCTGGGTTCCCTAATACTCTCTCTGTGCTGTCTCGGGTTCAGCGTCTGTCCTGCTGTGTTGGAACTTGTGATTTAAAGGCATGCTTAGCGCCCCCAGCCCCAGTCTCTGATTCAGAAGCCACATGGTCTGGAGACTCACACTGACCATTCGGACAGCCCCCCCTCCCACCGCCATTCATCCCCTGTGGATACCAGAGAGCTGGTGCAGGAAACTGCTCTGGCCCTGCATACAGCAGTCTCCACTCATCCAGCTAAATGTAGGCAGAAAGCTCTCTGAGTGACAGGTGGGGTCTGGGACCTCCAGCAGTGTGACTCTGCCCACAGCACCACTTTCTGCCCCAAAGGCGTGGGCTCAGCTCCTGTGGCCAGCAGTACTGGGTTGTCCACCCAGAGGCCTGACTTTAGAGACATGCCATGAGGCCAGTGCACCATCCATCCCTCTATACTCAGTTCCTTTCTGTGTCCACTGCTGGCAAATGCCCTCCCGTGTTCACCTGCTGATCCTTCTCATTCCACACTCTTCCAGCCTGGGATGGTAGTGTTTCTATCCTGTATAGCTTTCTCTTCAAGGGACACTCAGAGAGTTCGGTGAAGCTCCTGATGCCTGATCTGTGGCTAGGGGTGACAGCAGCACCTGGTGGCCATTTGATTCCATAAGCCATTGAGGCAGCCAAGGGGATGCAGGTCACCTTGGCTATCACCATACTGAATGCTTTTAAGAGCAGCACACATGTCTCTGGCCATGTGAAGGAGTTAAGGGAGCAGATAAGACCCCAGAGAAGAATACATGTACTCTCTGAGGAGGTAGACAGTGGAGGGGGAACCAATGTTGGAGGCCCAGGCCTGCACTGTTTCCTATGGTATCCCCAGACCTGGTACAGTGTACAGCGGCTTAAGCAGTATCCACAAAGAACAGAAGGGTGAGGGAGAGGCAAGCATGCACTGGTGCCCTCCCTGCAAGGGATGGAGCTGGGGTGTGGAGAAAGGACATGGAATACTTTGTATCACTTGTAAGACAGGTAGCTCTGATTCCTCATGCTCAGCATGGCCCTGGGCTACCTGAGGCTCTGTGGCCCTCACCCTTCCCTCCCTGGCCCCACAGGAAGGGTGCCTGGGATAGGTCCCTGTCGGATGTTTAACACTGAGTGTCTCTTGGTGGGGAGAATGAGGGAGACAAAGGGACCGGGCCAGCACTGTGAACTTGACACCATGCTGCTGTTGTAAAGGGGAGCCTGCGGTTAATTTTAGATGACTCCCAAGCCAGCCCACACCATGGGGCAAGGGACAAAGGATGAGGAGCAATTCCTGGGAGACAGAGTGTGCCTTGTGCATAGGAACTGGGATGGAAAATGGCTCTTGTGTTTTAGAGCCAGAACATCAATGGGTCTGCCAGGAGGGGTGGGGCAGTGAGTGGAGCCTTCTGTCTTTCAATTCTCGTGGGCTGTGTCTCCCTGTAGGACACTGGGCCCCTGCAGGGTCATCTGAGAAACCAAGGCAGCCAGAGATGTAGCAGCATCCCAGGCAAGGTGAGACAGGGTATTCTGGGATGCAGATTCCACATGGGGACACCTCCACAGACTGGAGACAGGTGACAAGGCCTCCATGCTCCCTGGAGGTCTTTCTAGAAGGATTGCTGTTCCTTTGTAGGGCTCTTAACCCTGTATGGTATGAGACTCAGAAAAGAAGGACTCACAGATATCCCTAAGGCTGAGAAATTTAGCCACCTTGTCACCAGGACAAGAGGAAAAGACTAGGGATGGAGGTCAGTCCCCATCTCAGGCCTCCTGCTAAGGGGGCTTGAGACCTTTGCAGATTTGGTTTTCTTCTGTGAAATACTGTTTGTGTCCCCTTCCCTCTGCCTCTGGGAGACAGCAACTCAAAACATTTTTAGGACTTTTTTTTAAAAAATCATCTTTCGGGGCTGCGAGTATGACTCAGTTGGTAGAGTGCCCGCCTGACTAGCACAAGGCCTGAGTTGTGTCCCCCAGACCCAAATAAACCAGGTGTGGCGGTGCACACCTATATAATCCTGTACTCTGTAGGTGGAGACAGGAGAATCAGAAGTTCAAAGTCATCCTTGGCTGCATAGGAAGTTCAAGGCCAGCCTGGGCTACATGAGACAATGTCTCAATGAAAAAGCAATAGAATCTCCTTGTATGATTAATTAGTTACTATTGACGGGCAATCATCTCACATGTCATGTAGGCTTCTGCCATAGGAGGGATTTCCTGTCTGCACACAGACACGTCAGCCCCAGGCATGGCTGGCTCCAGGGCTTCCAGCGCCGTCTGGATAGCTGTCCATGCCCTTCTCTTCTGCTTGACTTCTGCTGTCCTTGTGTTGGCTTTACTTCAGAGGCAGGCACCGGGGACCCCAGAAGACTCAGGCCAAGGCCCTCCCATTACCAGTCTCCCCAGAAGCAACAGGCATCACTTCCCTCGTAACTACACCCCTTTATATCCCAGCAGAGAGTCTCGCTGGGCCACCTGTAGTCACATGACCACTCTCAAACTGCCCAAATCTGTCTCTCCAAGACCCCAATAGAGGTCAGAGAGGGACTGGAGACATAACCACAGCTGCACACATGACCAGGGAGAGGAGACACAGACACTTTGCTCCTGAGAAGTGC
Organism: Peromyscus aztecus; assembly: GCA_902168405.1. NCBI lineage: Eukaryota > Metazoa > Chordata > Mammalia > Rodentia > Cricetidae > Peromyscus > Peromyscus aztecus. The sequence goes on along the minus strand of CABHPQ010163188.1, from coordinate 23,056 downwards.
TCAGCCTGCATAGGAAGAAGATATGGAGGCAGCTAAGGGACGTGGAAGGTCCCAGAACACCAGTTACACTCCAACTCAGGCCCTTTACAATCACACCTGGAGAACCAGGGAAACATCGAAGTAGCCAGTGTGTTCCAGCCTGTGACAAGTGTCACAGCAGTGAGGAGGTGGCAGGTGTCCTGTCCAGCTGTGGGTCACTGGTGCAGTAATCTACTTCTCCGGGCCTCAGTTTCCTCATCTGTAACATGGAATGAGACTGTGTAGCTTTCATGGACTTGTCGTAGGAAGTAAAGAAATCCGTACAATGTGATTTGAGCCAGACACAAGGTGGCTGTGACCTCAGTGTTAGGCTGCTGTCATTCTTCTCTGGCGATGACCATGGGACTTAAGGGGACATGTTAGGCTTGAATTAGTGGTGAGGGACCAGCACCCAATCCTGGCAGATCAGTGAGCTTGCACAACATACAGGAGTCTGTGGGTTAAAAAAAAATGCCTGCTATTTGCTTTGGAGTGCAGACACACCCTCCCTGAAACACCCCCGAGAAAGTCCTTTCAAATCGAGTTGATCAGGAGCAACTCTCCAGAGTGGCACCCACAGCATCTGAGTCATCAATAGGATAAAGCTAGGAGCCCATCAGCGCATGCTGAGGATTGTCCTGGGTACACTGCTCTACAGAGGGGACAGAAGAGAGCAGGAGGCAGTTGACCAGGAGGCTCTGGGGTGATCTCAGCAGGATGGGTGGCCCTGACAGCCATTCAGCAATGCTCTGCACAGCCAGGCTTGCAGCACAGGCAGAGAGGGAGTATTTTCAGGAGGGGCCTTTGCTCTAGGCAGAGTCACTGAGGGGAAATGCTAAAGCTGAAAGCTGCTGGGCAGCTGTCACTGACTGTGGGCAGATGTGTCCAGGTCAAATGCTTTCAGCTCAGGCGCCAAGCAGCCTCAACAGAAAATGGAAGTGTGGAGAGGCAGGGTCACCTTATTCTCATAACAAAGCCGTCATCGTTTTACAGAACAGATGTACCAAACAGTAAGCACTAAACAGTAAGCACCTACTGAGGATGAATGAGAAGAACATTGGCTTTGAGTCTTAATATATGTTGCATATTTACTATGTGCAGATTTGGACCACACCTCCCCTTCTGTAAAGAGATCTGAGATAGCTTCCAAATGTTCCCTAGGGCACAGAGCAATGATTGTGTCACATGACAGCACCTGGGATTCTGAGGACCAGACAGCCTTCATGGACACCCACTTCTGGTCCAAGGTCAGGGTAATTGAGCCAGAAACTAGAGTAAGAGTTTGTAACCAGTCTGTAAGCCACAGGCAGCCAGGGCTTCAGTCCAGCCAGTGGGGAGGATGCAGGGGAGGCAGAATCCCTCCCAGACATCCTTCCCCCAACCTTCTAAAGATCCCAAAGGGAGCCACAAGTGGGCTGTAAGCTATGCTTGCTCCATCACTCTCTAGGAGCAGTTCTCTTCCCAGCAGGGAACTGACCACAGCTGTAACACCATGAACTAGTTAGAGCACGCTTACCTGCAAGGTGCCAACAACCTACATGGATTTGTGTCCCACTGTCCTCCCGTCAGCCTTGGGAACCAGGAACTGTTTCCCTCCCAGCTGACAGAGGAGGAAACCGAGGCTAGGAGCCTCTCCATTAACATGCATCTCTGATGCTACCAGGCTTCTGAATGTGACAGATAGGAATGTTTGCAATGAGAGGGACTGTGCTGGAGGTCAGAGAAGCACCGATGCTGCCTAGGGAGGGTCAGAATCGGGAGAGGCTCCCTGTGAGCTAGGCTCAAAGGACAGGAGGCATTGACTGCCCAACCATAGGAAGAAAGTATCATCTCAGTGGAGAACAGCAAGAACCGGCGGTAAGGAGTGAGTGTGAGTGTGAGACATGAGAAGTCCCTAGAGAAGCCCTCAAAGAGCAGGGGTCTCCAGCCATGGGTTGTAGATGGCTTTGTAAAGTCTGAGTTTAATTGATGTGGTGGTGAATCTCAACTGTCAACTTGATAAAATCCAGAAGCACTGAGGAAATAGACTTCTGGGCATGCCCGTGGGAGGTTATCTTGTTTAATATATGTTTATATATATAATTTAATATAATAAATATATAATATATGTAATAAACAAGATGTATATTAATTAATTAAGACATATATTTATTAAGGAAGACCTGCCCATTGTGGGTGGCACCATCCGCTGAGCTGGGATCCTGGACTGTATAAAAAAAGAGAAGGCAAGCTGAGCACAGGCTTTCATTACTCTCCTTCTTGACTGGTTACAATGTAACCAGTTTTTCCTACTGTAACCCCCCATTCCCCTCCATGATGGCCTGCATCCTCCTCAAACTAAAAGCCAACAAACCCTTTCTCCCTTAAGTTGCTTTTGTCGGGATATTTTGTTGCAGCAAAGAAATAGCAGCTAATGCAGTTGGTTTGTTTGTACTGTGTTCAGACCACCACCTGGGGGGTACTTCTTAGGTCTGCCCTGCCTGTGTGAGTATGAAGAGGATCTCAAGCTCCCTGAGGGTGGAGTCCTCCGCAAGCCCATCTGCAGGGGCTGGAGGAGCCAAAGAAATGAGAATTCAGGGAAGTGGTTCTCATACCAGGTTCTCTAGTGCTCCAGGGCTCCCCAGAAGTACCCAGAAAACAGGAGGATAGTAAGTGGCTTGGACTCCGGGCTTCCCATTCCACCCAAGCCCCTGCATCCTTATCTGTCTTGTGTAGTGATATCTCTTGAGTAACATCTTATAAAATGTATTTCTAATAGTTCTAGAGGCTAAAAGTCAGGGTCAGGGCCCCACATCTGGAGAGGCTCAGTGTTCTTGGGATGATGGCAGAAGGGATGAGAGGAGGAAAGGGCCCAGCCCATCCTTTTCTCAGAACTCTCCCCTGCACTGACTAGCCCATACCCATGGTTACTAACCCTGTCTGCTGCAGCTAGCCAGAACCACCACAATTCTGTTGCTCTATTCATGATGGCAGAACTCAGGGGACCTTTCAAAGGTGCCTTTCAAAGGTCACTGCCAGGTGGGATGATGGATTTCCAACATGGCACCCACTGAGAATTCAAACCAGAGCATGGCCCTGCCCTAGCTGGTAGTGAGCCAGCACATGGGTCTCCTGGCAAGAGTTCCTTGGTTCCTGAAAGTCCAAGGGCCTGAGCCCTAATTTTCAATTACTCCCTCCCTCTGGGTCTCAGTTTCCCCATCTGTCAAATGGACTAAGGGACAAGAAATATTGCTTAGTGTTTGGGCCGGTTCTAATATTAGTGGTATTTCAGCTCTAAGACCAGCCTGGGTCCCATGGGGCCAGGTGTGGCTCAGGACAGCCGAAACTGTCTCCCTCTCCAGGCACCTGTCACCTGAGAAGCCTAAGGAGAGCAGATGAGTTACCCACACAGGCCCCTCACATCTCAGTGGTTACCTAACTCCACTTAATGCAGTCCTGGCCCCTGCCATGGTTTCAGACAGTTATTTATAGCCCATGGAAATGAGCACCCCAGGCCTGTGGCTCTCTGGTACCCAGATGACATTCGCCTCTGTCTCAAAAAGAGTCCCCTACAAATCCCTGTGGTCTACCCAGGTAGTCCCAAAAGGTTTGATGGGCAGAAGACCTGTCCCTTCCTTGATACAGCTTTGGACACTCCCCATAGGGTTAAGAGGCAAGAGCTGGCATTTCTGGCTGGAGGATCCAGGAGGACTGCATGGAAGAGGCAGTATCTGAACAGTTGCAGTGGAGAAAGGTGCTCCAGCACGGACAGAGTCACAGCAATGAGGAAGAAAGGAACACAAAATGGGTTTGCCTGGGGCTTGGGGCAGGAAAGAGAAGTTGCCATCATTCTGACTAAGCGAGTGAGCGAGGTGTTCCGTGTGGCCTGGGAGCCTGGCAGAGCTCACTGTCTCATTGAATCCTCACAGTAACCCTGTACAATGAAGTGAAAGCATCCCATTTTTATAAAGTGGGAAACTGAGGCACAAGGAAGTTAAATCACCTACCTAGGGTCACACAGATAATGTACAGAGATGAATAGAGATTCAAGATAGGCTGGAAACTCCAGGGCCAAGGCTGAAAGCCAGAAGAGGGGCAAGATGGCTCAGCAGTAAAGGCTCTTGCTGCCAAGCCTGATGGCCTGAGACCCAATGGTAGAATCCCTGGGACCCAAATGGTAGAAGAGAGAACTGACTCCCACAAGGTGTCCTCTGATCTCTATACAAATGCTGTGGCACACATGTATTCATACACACACATATGTACACACAAAAAAATAAGTAAAATACACTTTAAATGTTTTAGTAAGGATAGGAAGAGATATAGATGTTGAAACAAAAAGCTTGAGCTGAAAAGAGGCTGAGGCAATCCCAAGCTCACTGGACATCTGTCAGAAATCCAAATGAGAGTCAGGGCACCCCCAGGGTCTCAGCTCTTCTCTGTGTGATGTCAGAAGCAGGGGATGACAGGTGACTCTTAAATGCCAACATAAAGACTGCAGTGAAGTCCCTTTCTGCTTCTCCACAAAGCTATTTGGAACATTCTGGAAAACAGTTGTCATAGAGAACATAAAACAACAAAGATGAGACTTGCAAAATAGCATTTTAAAAGAGGGGAGAGGCTAAGGGCTGCGGAGATAGCTCAGTTGGTTAAGTGCTTTTTTGGATCCCCGGTACACCCGTGCAAAGCTGCCTGTGAGCAGGATGATTGTCGTCACCAAAACACCAGAGAGGTGGGGACAGGGGGGTCCCTGGGGCTGACTGGCTAATCCAGCTGACTCGGTGAAAGATCCGGCTTCAGATATAAGGCAGCCCATGATATAGGAAGGTTCACATCAACCTCTGGCTTACGGATACAGAGACAGAGAGAGAGAGGGGGGGGGTTGCCTTGTGCATCCCCACTCCATGCAAATAGGTGCAAGAAGAAAAAGCTGAAAGAAGCATCTAGAAGGTGCCTGGTGCTGGGGTAGCGGGACTGCTCCTTCTTCTCTTGGCCATGTCATTCCAAGAGCACTGTCAGCTATGGTTGCAGGTTGTGAGCCACAGAAGGAACCTAAGGGCATTAAGTGACAGGGGTGGAGTGGCTGTTGGCTCCTGGAGTAGAAGCAAACTGGGAACCCAGGCTGAATATTCCAGAAGGTTTGACACTGAGATGTGTGCCGTTCGGCGGCAGGTCTGGCAGAACAAGTGTCTTTTGGAGAGTTCGGAGGTTGGGGGAGGAGTTTAGGGGCAGTCGAGTCCTCAGATCACGGGGGATTCTGAGCAGAGCTGTTGGGGGAAGTGTGTAGCACTCAGCTCTCCACAGCAGGAGACTCTTGTGCAGTGTGTATCACTTCCTATGGTATAAATACTACCACTGCTTTACTCTAGGGACAGTAGTGAACAAGGAGTTGGAAAGAGTGGGCAGCACTGTGCCTTCACCACACAGACTCCTGCAGGAGGGAGACCTAGGGAGGCATGCTCAAAGAAGTAGGAAATGATGACGTTGGGGTATCCATGTCTTTTAAGTATTCAAAGTATTTTTTGAATGGATGTTTCCCCTGCATGGATGCTTGTGCACCATGTATGTGCAGTGCCCATGGAGGCCAGAAGAGGGCGCTAGATACCCTGGGACTGGAATTTCAGACAGTTCTAAGTCACCCTGTAGGAGCTGGGAATCAAACCTAGGCCCTCTGGTAGGGCATCCAGCGCTCTTGACCACTGACTGAACCATCTCCAGTGTCTCAGTCGCCTTTCAAAAGGCAGTTTATACTGTTATGAGTTTAATATCTCAGAATTCCAACGACAGCTTAACAAGCAGGTATGAGCCACCCCAGCCAGTAAAGGGCATCTTTGTTCACATGCTCACCCTCAGGCCAGGAAGCTGGTGTGTCTTGACTGACAGCTCTCAAAACTCTTCTCTGTGGGGGAGTCCTTGTGTCCTGAAGGAAGGAGAACCTCATCCACGTCAAACCTAGCGTGTGTTTTGTTTGCTTCCTCATCCTTTCTTTAAGATGTATTTTTCCAGTTGTACTTTTTTCTTTCCTTCTATTTTTGCCTTTCGACTTTACTTCCATTTCCTTCTCCCCTTCCCCTCCTTCTCCTCTCCTTTCTTCCTCTTTCCCCTCCCCTTCCTGCCCCTTTCTCTCTTTCTTTTCTTTCTAACTCACAATTGCACAAACTCCCAGGGAATTTTAAAGGATCCAAGACTAAGAAGGGCAAGTGGAAGGACCAGTCGGAGAGGGACAGGTCTCTGAGTAGCCATGCTAGACCCCACCCAGCCCTCATCTTCTCCAGGGGCAGAAATGGCCGAGCTAAGCATCCCCCTCAACACCTGCCCCTGTCTGGATGCCTTCTCCTGGAGACCCTCTAGAGAACAGACACCCAAAGGTGACAAGCATCCTGGAGCAGACCCCATGAGGACAGGTGAGGTGAAGGGACACTGGAGGTTCTTCAGTGGCTGGAGACTGGAATAGTTGTCCTCCAGACTTTCTTCTCTCTCAACACACGGGCAGGTGGCCATGCTGGGCCCGGTTCATCATGACATATCAAGAGCCCACTGATACACCAGAGTAAGGAGTCCACCTGCAGACATCTGCTGCCTCTTACTTGAGACCATGTGGTAGACAGAAGGCAGCCACCCCTGAATAGGAAGGGAACCTGTAGGGAGAAGGCACTGCCCATCCTCCAGGAACAACTGAGTAGACACTGGCCTCTTACCAGCAGCTCATACCTGTAGGGGGAGACACCATCCCTCACCCCCTTTTGGTAGATGAGGAAACTGAGGCCCAGAGAGATTGGCTGACTTGCCCAAGTCACATGGTTGTGGGAAGAAAACCTAGGCCTGGATAAGTGAGAACCCATGGTCTTGATCCTCTGTCGTGGGAGACGAGGGGCATCCACAGGACTCTGCCAACCTTGGAGGTGTGAGAATCTGGCTCAGCAACCTGAGACCTTTCACTTTCTCCTAAACACGCTGATGCTCGGGGCCAGATATGAGCGGGTGGGCAGGGCTGACGGACTTTTGGTCTGCCAATGAGACTGGGATGCCACTTATCCTATGCCACACCCATTGCTGGATGCCTAAAAGAGCTGTCTGTGGATGCTGACGGTGCACGTGGCTGTTTTCAGGACCCTGTGTGTACTTCTTGGGCCTGTCAGTCACTCGATGAGCCCAGTAATCCTGTGGCCTTTGAACATCACAGAGGCTCTGGAGAATAAGCTCTTTAACCTTCTATTGTAGAGAAAAGAAGTGGATTCTCTGGGAGTAATTGCCCAGGGCCAGTGGGTAATCTTAGGCTTTTCTTTGGGTGCCCAGCCCTTGCTGATTCCCTGGTTTTTCCTTACCACTCTTTTTGCCGAAAGCACCTGAAGAGTTTACAGTGGCCAAAAAGAGGCCTCTTGACGCTGGATCCAAGAGGTATCCAGTATTGTGACCTGTGTGCTGGATGTGGCCTGGGGCAGAAAAAGAAATGCCCCTGCAAAGGTATGCTGCTGAGCACCATGCATGGTTTTGATGTACCCAAACTTCCTCTCAGGTCATGAAGGCCTGAGGGTCTGTCTCCCTTCCCCTAGAGAGGGGCAGCTCGAGCATCTCTTGAGCAGAGACACAGACCTGGGTGTGGGGACTCACACCTTTTGAAGGCAAATGTGAGTTCATTCCCTCTGAAACTCAACACCTAGAAAGCGAGTGTGTGTGTGTGTGTGTGTGTGTGAGAGAGAGAGAGAGAGAGAGAGAGAGAGAGAGAGAGAGAGAGAGAGAGCGCGAGAGAGCTGAGGGCTCCCTTCTACCCCGCCCTGGGAACACCCACAACCCAATTCCACTTCGATCAGTCTCCACCCCACGGCCTCCTTGCTCACATCCACAAGGGGTCTCCCTATCCCTGATATCCCTATCCCTGATGAGGAAAGCTCTGTCTTTGATCCCACTGACCCTCAAGTCCTAGGAGAGATCCCCAAGCCCGGGGCCCTCTGAGCTGGCAGAGATTTACCCCAGCTGCCCCTTGTTAGCCTTGGGCCACAGGGGGAGGCTGAGTGAGATCTGGGCTTGGCTTTGGTAGGAGGCAGAAGGCTTCCTCTTAAAGCAAGGAGGCAGGAACTTTAATTACCCAGGCAGAGGACTGAGCAAGGGAGTGGGTATGGATGCTGCAGGGCCAGGCTGCGAATCTGTCTCTCTCATGTTCCTACTCTGGGTCTGATGGCTGTTTGATCCTGAACTTGGAGCTTCTCTGTTGTTCCACACCCACCCAGGCTTGTCCAAAGCAGGCTAACGAGCACCATGAGAGCAGCCAGGCTTCAGGTCACTAATGAAGAACATCCAGCTGTTTGAGGCCTGATAGAGGCCTCCGCTGGGTGGAGCTAGACAGCTTGGGGAAGGGAGGACCTTTACTCAGGCAGCTGCTTTCTGTATCATCAGCATCTCACTGATAAGGTACTGTGTACCAGGTCACAAGTAGCAGAAGTCAGGGACCTGAGCCCACTGCCTCCAACTCTGTTCACTCAGCTCTCCAGTTCATAGGGCTTTTCAAGGCCACTGGAAAAACATGCCACCTCAGTCCTGAGCTTTCCTCCTTGTCCCTGAACTTGCCAGCCATGGCGGCCTTCTGTTAACATGCTTTCCAGTCATGAAAGGTCTAATAATGCGATGAGTGTCTGAAAAAGAATCGCCTCTAGTAGACGCTGGACCCATCAGCATGGGGTGTAAGGGCATTGGCCTGGCTGCTTTGTGGAAAGAGACAAACACAAGATGCAACCAGGGGAGCTGAAGCCCATGGACATCTATTAAGCGCCAGGTGTTCAGAAGCTGACTTTGGTGCCGAAGGTAGTGGCCCTGGTATGCATGTCTACCAATGAGGTTTAGTCTCCCAAAACTTTTAAAACTCATCCACGTGTTTCTTGAGAACCTATTGTGTGCTTATCACAGCTCCAGGCCCAGAGATGTAAATAGTAATTAACAAAATCATCCATGTTTCTGTGTTCACGGGACTTGCATGTGAGCATGGGTGACAGGGAAAGGCCAAGGAACAGAGCAGTGCGGGAGCTTGCCCAGGGTTCTAGAGGCTCTAGAGGCAGTGAGCGAGAAGCTTCATCGGGAAGCAGCAGAGCAGGATGTCTGAGCCCTGGGAAAGGAAGGCAGTAGGAGCTTGAGGATGGACAGGAGAGGACCGGCAAAGGCTGAGAGAGAGGTAGGGTCCAGGGGATGTGACCGGAGGGCAGTGGACAGGGAGGGAGTGGAGTCTGTGGAGGTCCTCTAAAATGTGGGACATTTCAGGGAGTGGGGTGGCTGCATACTCTTGCTTAATTTGGGCCCAAAGCCTACAAAGTGGGTGCTAAGCCCTCAGTCACACGGGGAAGGAAGAGCTGGGGCATAAGGACAGTGGCTTACCCAGTGAGGCTGCAACAGGGCCACTGTTTTAACAGAGACCTGAGCAAAGCTGCTCACACCGCCTACCCACTGTTGTCTGCCCCGCTTGAGGATATCCCTGGGTCTAGGCCTCCAGCATTGTGCTCTAAACCTGAGTGTCTCGGCGCTCTCTTCTGTTATTTCGTCTTCACGGATGGGCCTCAGGCTGAACAGAACCTGGCAGAATGTGGTTTGAGGATTCGTTCAGAACATCATGTCTCCCATACAATTGCAAGTAGCTACATTCTTGGTTGCTAGGCAGCCAGGTGCAACCCAGTGCAGGGGGTTGGAGATGGGGGATGACTCACCCTAGGCACCCGCCCTTCTCTGCCTATGTGCCTCAAGATACAACCCCTCCCAGACAGGCAGGGAGGGAAACTCTGGGGGCACAATGGACACAAGTCAAAAAGGCAAAGAGTTCAAATCAAACAGAACAGCTTCTGCCCCAGAGGAAACTTGAGCCAAGGGTCTCCTTCAAAAATAATAGGAAAAGTTTTCATGGCCATCATGATGGCCCGTGTCTTTGGTCAGGCACCCAGCACTGTTCCCAGCAGGTTCACATATGTGATGGGTGCATCTTTGCCTCATAGTAGTCCTGTGGGAGTGGTACTGTTCAAATCCCACTTTATAGATGTGAAAAACAAGGCACCATGGGGGTTAATATGCCCAGCCCATGCACAACAGGGTCAGGCATTGTAGCCCTAAGCCCAGCATCAGGACCAATGGACACAAGGCAAGTCTGAGGAATGGGCTGAGGACCAGTGAAGAAAAATAAAGACCCCCTAGAGGTTCTCCTCAAAACTGGAACTAGATTAATTGATTCACATCTTATTAGCAAAGAGCTGAGGTTGGTGGAAAGGGTCCAGGGGCCAGCAGACCTTATATGGACGGTAACAGGTACCATGAAATAAAGAGAAGGAAGCTGAAAATGGGGGGTGTAGGTGGGTGTCAAGGGGAGGAAACAGACCCAGGCTTGGAAAAGTAGAGAGAGGGTAAGAAGAAATCAAGAACAGCTCACCACCAACTCACCATTTGAGACTTAGTGCCTCTAAGCAGTTGGATGTGACGGGTCTCTGTGCCCCTTGGAGCCAGGACACACCTAACGCTCTGGATGCAGCAGCTATGAAAGGTGTACTTGAATATGTAAGCAAAGAAGAATGGAAAGGGGGAGGGAGGGAGTGGGAGAAAGAAAGGAGTGGGGAAGAGGAAGTGTTGTGGTCCCTTGAGGCGGTGAGCCCAGAGTACATAGTGAATCAGAAGTGGAACAGGAGGAAGGATCCTCACTGAGGGGCCGTTGCAGAGATAGACAAGAGGGAAAGGTTTAGAGTCTGAATTTGAGTGTGACCTCAAAGGCAAAGGAAGGTTGAATCCACAAACACCAAGGAGGCTGATCTACATGGTCAACCAGAGGAGAAACAGATGTGAAAGGAACAATGAGTTTGGTTGGCAGACATGTCCGAAACCACAACAAAAGGCACTCCTTTCATGCACTATGTGATTCTGTCCTAGGTACTGAAAAGAAAATGAAAACAGACAGATTGAAAGACGTTTCCAGTCCTTCCTTTCTTAACCCCCAGCAGTGACAGACATCACTAATCAATCCCAGTGTCAAGCCCCATCACAGCTCAACACTAATGGCAGGCCAGCATCTGAGAAGACTGAGAAGGCAGGCCAGTATCAGGGAGACTGCTTCTCCTACCCTGGGATCTAGATCCCGCCAATCTCTTGTAAGAGCCCGTGATCTAGGCCTCCTTGCAGCTAGAACCCCAAGCCCTGTCTCTCAACCCAGCAGGACAGACTCTGTCCCTTATCTGCCAAAAGAGGCCACTTCACATCCAACAGGAATGTCACCAAGATGTAACCAGAGACCTGTGGGCCATTCAGGGCCCTGGTGTTCTAAATGTAGAAGCATCTGTTCTGGTGCTTCAAGAAAGCCAAGCAGTGGACCTGAGTGCAGGCAGAGGCACCTATTGCCACATCACACCAGCTACTAAACTACACGAAAAGACTGTGGCCAGTTCCCGGTAGAGGCCTTGAGTTTTGGCATTTGTGAGGAGGCAGACTTGGTGGTGATGGGCCCAGCTCCGCCCTGATGCTGTTTCCCCTCAGCCACTGTGGCTCCTGTATTTGCATAGCCCAGGGCTTCACAGAGCCCCTGTGCTACGCCTCACCCCAGCCCCACAAGGAAGGGAAGTTATTGGATTTCTGCCACACTGGACTGCAGACCCAGGCACCCAAAGTGAAGAGGGCAGTCCTGGGCTGTGGTGAGGGCTACAGAGGGACCTTTGAGGGTCTGTTGGGGAAATGCAATGGGCATTTTGGTTGCTAACAGAATCCCCGTGATGCCCGATGAAGCATCATCAGGAATGACATGCCTTGTAAATGCTGACCCATGCCCAAGAGATTCCAACAGCCAGCAATGCAGAGTGTTGAGACCATGGAGAACCTGACAGCCACCTGAGCCTACCCAGCTCCCTCTCTGTGGAGTGGCACTACTGTTCACCAAATGTCACTCTGTGTGCAGCACTGGGGGCCCCACACTACCTCACACAGCCTATCCTTGCTCTCTGGAGCCTGCAGAACCTCCTCACTTTATGTCCTGAGAGGCCCAGAGAGGGTGAATGACTGTCCCTCACACCACACAGCTGGAAAGCAGAAAGGCCAGTCATTAGATGCTGTGACATGCCGCTCAAAGGCCTGAGGACAAAAAAGGATGCTGTGTTCTACCTGTGCCTGACCCAACTGCTTCCATAAGACTTCGCCCATCATGTAGTCACAACAGGGCCTCACCAGGCTTCCGAGTGAGTGCAGAAAACCAAGGGAGATGGTCCCCAGTGCTTCTGCTCACTGGCATGTGACCCCTTACAACAAAAAACATAGACACAACTAGGTGAGTGGGCGAGTGAAGAGGGGTCACAGGGGAGACATTACCCTGCAAGGACATTCTGCACACTCTTGGTTAGTGCCCCAGGCTCAGCTTTACACACAAGGAAACCAATATCCACACTACCGAAACTTGTTGAAGTTCATACAACTAGAAGTTGGCAGAGCTCAGGCTCTAACTGAGGCCCCTTCAGAGCCTGTAGCAGTGATGAAAAGGGGCGTGCAAGGTTCAAAGCCCTCAAAGTTGCCTCTTAAAGCAGCCGCATTGGAGATCCGGGGTGTGGCTCAGTTGGTAGATTATTTGCCTGGAGTACACAGGGCCCCGAGTGCAGTCCCCAGTACCAGATGAACAGGGTGTGGGGGTGCACACTTGTACCCCCGGCACTTCAGAGGTGGAGGCAGGAGGATCAGCTATTTATCAGGCATCCTCAGCTATTTATCAAGCTCAAGGCTAGCCTGGGCTACATGAGACCCTGTCTCAAGAAAAACAAACCGGAACAGCAAAGGTGGTGGTGTGCTGCTTTGAGCAGCTCAGGCTGTCCATCCAGGCACATCAGTGGTTTGCCTTCGTGACTCATCTAGCTCTCTCATTTTTGAAGTAGAGTCTTGCTAGCTAGTTCATCCTGTCCTTGAACTCACTATGTAGCCCAGGCTGGCCCAAAACTCGCTTGGCAATTCTCCTGCTTTGGCCTGCCAAGTGCTGGAATTGGCAGGTGTGAGTCATCATGCCCATCCGCTTTCCCCCTTCTTCCGGGCCTCGGTTTCTTCACTCAGAATGTGGAATAATCCCCATTCGTTGGCAGCCTCCTTCATGAAGTTTTATCCATCCAGAGAGGTCTAAACTAGTGTTCATGGGTAAGGGGCATGATCCCGGAGATTAGAGCCTGGACTTTAAATCCAGGCCAACCCAGGTGAAACCCCAAGGAGGGTGTCTTTACAAATCCATGCCTCAGTTTCTCCATCCGTAAAGCAGTTCACAAAATGAGGTCACAGGGAAGCCATGAGCAGTAAATGGTGCAGTGCCCACACAGGGTAAACCGTGGCGACACTGTGACCATTGTCCCAGTGTTCGGTTCTCTCCTCTATCTGCCTGGCCCACAGTCTCCCTGTGATACTGTGGACCTGGGAGGCCCCTCAGGAGACAAGCGACAGACCCAGCTTCTACACCACCCTCCACGAGGACTCACCCTCAGCTGGCTGAGCTGAGTCGACTTCACACCTGGCTCCCTACATCTCCCACTCATTCCCCTGAGGCCCCCCAGAATTCTTTCATTGTGAGAGAGCACCCATTTCTACAGCATGCCTCCCGGCCTCGTCCTCAAGCGGCCATTTGTAAGAACAGAAAGGACCCGGTGTCCTGAAGTTTTCCCCGAGAGTAACATCAGGATGGAGAGGTCACAGGCATCCAGGTTAAGGCTCAGGCTGCCGATGCGCGTGTTCTCACCAAGCCTGCCCCTGGCCTCCATGCCCCTGAGGGTGTGCCTGGAGGCTTTCCTACCCCAACTATCAGCAAGAATGCCAAGCCACTGAGACTGAGCCTGGGCATAGGGGGGATGGCCAGAGGAGACCCTGGGTGCCCCCCCAAACTTCAGTCCCTTTCACAAACACCCCTGTCTTAGAGAAGACGTCACTGTGGAGTCAAGCATTGCCCCAAACCTCTGCTCTTCCTAGGCATGTGTGTCTAGGAAAGGCCATGTGCTTACTGAGCATCTGCTGTAGTTCAGAACAATATATGCCACACTGTCTCTGCCCTCATGGAGCTGACACTTAGCAAGGGAGCAAAGTATAAGAAAAAAAAAAAAAGTTTTTTGTTTTTCGAAATAAGGTTTCTCTGTGTGGCCCTGGCTATCCTGGAACTCTGGCCTCAACTCATAGAGATCCGCCTGCCTCTTCTTCTGAGTGCTGGGATTAAAGGTGTGCACCACCACTGCCAAGCTGAAACTTGTATTATTAATGATGTAGATGGAGGGGATTCTTGGGGACTAGAAGAGCGTTAGAAATGGAGTCCACCCTCACCAAAAGAGGCTCGGCAGAGGAAACAGCACGTGCAAAGGCCCTGGAGCAAGAAGGGACCGTGTGGACCCCTCAAGAAGGAGGCTGGTGTCACTGGAGTGTGACGGTGGCCATGGGGCAGTGAGGGAGCAGAGGACCACAGGGACCAGGGCTTGGGGCTTGGGAAGGATTGTGACTTTTAGCTTTATGTGACTTTAGCCACCAGAGTGTAGTAGATAAGAATTTAACACGAACACAATGCACTTTACGCTCCGAAAACACAGACTGAGGGCGAGAGCAGAGAGACCAGTTAGTGAAGCTAACCAGGGCAGCATTGATGGCGACCTGACTGACTGTGGGAATCAGGCAGGAAAAGTCTGGCCAGAGATGAGTTTTTCTTCGGATGGTTTTGCTAGGTATGTGCAACAGGGTTAAGAGACGGAAGGGAGCCTGGCATATCCTAGCATAATGGTGGCACACACTTCTAATCCCAGCACTCGGCAGGCAGATCTCTGAGCGTTCAGGGTCTGCCTAGTCTACAGAGTGAAACTCCACCCCCCACACACACCCCTTAAAAAAAAAACAAGAGGTGGGAGCGGACCTGAAGGATCACTGTAGACAAATACAAAGGGAAGGGGAGATGGCGGACCTCTCTGTGGAGCAGCTACTGTGTGTCTCACTTGTCAGGCCTTGTTTTCATCTCTGTGACCAGGCTATGAGCTCGGAACCATCCTACCCGTGACATGGAGAAGCTGAAATAATCCAGTCAGGGACACACAGTTCACAGATGGAGGCGAAGGTACTAACCCAAGAATATTTATCTCCAGGTCCATTTCCTCTAAAAGTTCTATAGAAAAAAAAAAAGACTTCATTTTCTTCAGTGTTGATTTAAAAAAGAAATTAAAGTTTGAATTATTCAGATAAAACACGATCTCCTGATTAAAATTCACATATTTCAGTCAGAGCCGACTACCACAACCGGTCCCGCTGCCTCTCCCAAGAGTGAGTGCCACCTTTGTGAGTTTGGGTCAGATCCTTGCACACCTCTCCCCACACGCTTGCGTGTGTGCGCGTCCATAGAAATGGAGCATCCTGTTTTCCACAAACGGAGTTGAACGGCACACGTTGTTCCGATGATGCTTGCTCTCGCTCACCAGTTCTCCTTCCAGGCTAGTGAACATAAACCGAGCTCATTTGCTCAGAACTGCCGTGTAGTATATTGTGGGCTAGATGAGCTACAGTGTATTTAGCCCACTCAGTTTCCAAAGACAGAAACTCATTTTTCTATAAATGTAGCTTTTAAAGAGCTTGTAGGGATTTTTTCCCCCTCAAAATATAAGGCTTTTATTTATGCTAATGGAAGAACCCACATCACACTGACAGAGCAAATATTTAGCAACACCCAGCCTGGTGACTGTGTTTTCCAAATCCCATTCAGGTGCCTTCGAGCCAGTGCTCGTCCACAGCCAAGGCTCTGTCTCCAGAACAGCGGGAGAGAGGCAGAGATCTTGCCTTGGACTCTGGGTCCTGTCGAAGGCAGCCAGCGGGCATGGGAAGAGCAGTCAGGGAGCCTCTGTGGTCTGGGCTTCAGCTGTGTGCCAATGCTGTGAAAAGGCGGGCTGCCATGCTGCCCATGCCGTGTGGTTAGCATCAGAGCTCAAAGGGAGGAAAGGGTGTCCTGTCCAGGTTAGACACCCATGGTGTACCTAAAGCGTACCCCATTTCACCCTTTCTTCTCTGCAGCACGTAGAGCTGGGTTGTCCCTAAGCCCTGTTTTTAGGGAATGGAGGCTCAGAGAGAGGCACCCACCTGCCTACTGTCCAATGAGCAGGGCGCCCCCTCCTGGGGCAGTGGGGAAGCGCGGCTTGCCATGCTCTTGTGTGGAAGCACTTCCTGCGGAGGAAGGGTCATACGGGCAGTGAATGCAGCTTTGGGGGCCTCTGTTTTTCCATGGGGCAGGGACAAGCCACCAAGAGGCAGGCCGAGTGAAGTGTCAGTCTATGAGGTTGACAGAGTACGGAATGGCCCAAAGAGGGGAGGCCACCTGCCCGAGAGCACAGGGCCAGGAGAAGTTCAGGCATCTTCTCCCATTTCACCACTTCAGTCAATTGCTGCAAGTCCCTGGTAGTAGTTTCCTGGGAGCTGCCCATTGGGCTAACCTGTGACCAGGAACAGAGCCCACAGACTCCCCTACAGTCACACCACAGGGCTGTCAATGCCCACCCTGAGCCAGATGGTGGTGGTGCACACCTTTAATCCCAGCACTCGGGAGGCAGAGGCAGATCTCTGTGAGTTCGAGGCCAGCCTGGTCTACAGAGTGAGATCCAGGAGAGGCACCAAAACTACACGGAGAAACCCTGTCTCGGAAAAAAAAAAAAAAAATGCCCACCCTGCCCACCAGCCCAGTTGTTAGTGCTGTTGTTTTCGCTGAATCACCTCCAAGGTATAACAGGGCCCCGGCCCAACCACACCACTGAGCACGTGTGCGGGCACCCACAGTCCCCTGCTCATGCGGGGTCCCACAGCTGTCATCTGAAGCCTCTTGGACACAGTCTAGTTTGAACCACTGTCGTTCTATTGAATGTAAGTCACAGAGCCCTGAAGCTACCTCCATGGTTTCAATTCCCCCAGACACCTGGAGGCTGGAGGCCTAGGCTGCCGTGGACCCGTCACCGGGTGCAGGCACTGTGGGCTCTATGCAGAAGCTTCCTCAGCCTGCCCCTGATCACAAGAGGCTAGAAAGAGTCGGGTGGCTGCTGGGCTTGTCTCACTGGCCTTTGCCATAGCAGGACCCTATGCCTCAGTGTGCAGGTCTGTACAGCATGGCCCAGGAGCTTGACTGTGTACAAAGTTCTGTCAGCGCTGTGGTTTGGAGATCCTCAAGCACAGTGATCCTGGGGCCACCGCCCCTGCCCCACCCAGAGAGTGTAAAAAGGAAAGATAGGTCCCAGCCAAGTGCCCTGACCCAGGTTGGGGGTGCTGATACGCTGGTGGGGTTCTGACACCTGAGACAGGTAGACACAGACTGGAGTATCCAGGGCTGGGGTATGGCTCCATGGTAAATCATTTTTCACAATACATACAAGGGTCCCATCTCTAGTATGGCAAGAAAAAAAAAATTGCCCAACATTCCAGGCACAGGACAGCAGAAAGGGTGGTGGCCGTGGAGACACGGCAGTCAGTGGCAGCGGTGAGTGTGTGGTTGTTTGTGGGGGTAGTGGCCTTGGTAATGTGGCAGTGTGTAGCCCCCAGCTGCTACTCACGTGGCTTTGGACAGCTCACATTGGCAACTAGGGGCTGAACCCAGCCCACAGGGACATGAATTTGGCCCCGAAACATCTCCAATGGGGAGATCCTGTGTTAGATTTCTGCCTTCTGGTCTATGAAAGCTTGGAAGATTTCTCCACTGGATCCCACATCCCCCTCAAAGGACAGTATGCTCCTTAGCCTCCAGCGCTCCTGGTCGCCTCCCTCCTGCCCCCTTCACCCGTCGGCCCTCAGCTGTGGCCCTTCCTTCCCTGACACAGGGCCCAGGTCCTTAGGGTCTGGCCTATGGGTCCCCAGCATCACAGAACCTCACAGCTCTGGCCTGACCCACCCCCCCGGAACTGACTCCCACATTGTCCACCATTTGTCCTGTAGATAGATGTCAGATCGCTAGAAACCCAGAGGGATCCAAGACTCAGTCAGGCCCTGGCTTAACCCTCACTGTACGTGCCCGATTTTTTACTTGCGTGCCAAGCTGCAGGAAGGCATGCATGTGGAAACAGATGCCCAGCACAGTCGCTCGGGAACCTCAGGACCTCTGGGAACCCCGTCTTAGTGAAGACCCTCAGTATCTAGATGGGAAAACAGGCTCAGAGAAGGGACTGGACAGCCAGAGGCCCGGCAAATCTCAGCCAGAGCCCCATCCTCACAGGTCCCCACTCTCAATAGTACCCACTCCTAGAAGAAAGCCTAAAGCTCATCCACATTTGGTGTGCATGAGTAAGGAGTGCACCTCCCTCCAGGGAGTCCAGAAAACTCGAGATTTGGGTTAAAAGAGTAAAGCCCAGGGTCTCTGAGATGCCAGGCCGCATGGCCTCTGAAGCCCCCAGGCCACAGTAGGTTGGGTTTATTTTCTCAGTGTGTGGACATCCCCAGTGGGAAACCCAGCACAGGACAGTGCTGCCACATGCTAAACACAGGGCTCACAGGACCTCCCGGAAGTCCCCATCCTCCATAAAGTAAATGGCCCAGCTGACCGTGACTCCTCCTTCTTACTATGTAGATGAGAGCTGGGCTGCCCAGGGCTTCCTTCACCTCCTGGAGAGGCTCTGCAGGACCCTGGGTAGCAAGTGAGCCATGCTCCCTCCCTCTGGGTCTTGATGGTGGTCTTAGGGCCTTTCTCCCCGCTTGCCCTGAAGCCCAGGCCTGGATTGCAGGCCCCTGAGTGCTTACAGCCGTGTGTCACAAACCTATTGCCTGCACACCACTCTCTCCAGGTTCCTTAGAGGCTCAAAAACTGTGGGCTGAAAGGATGAATGAGTGGACACTCCCACAGAGGACTAAGGCATAACCCAAAAGCCGGGTTATATTACCTTCTAAGAGCCAGCAAGCTGGTCCTGTGGGTAAAGGATCTTGCTACCCAGCCTGGTAACTAGTTCAGTCTCCCAGGAAATAAAATAACTGAATCCTCAGTTCCCATCCCAGCGTGCCTTGGGCTTCTGCCTTCCCAGGAAAGTACTAAAGGGCTGAGTTTTTTTTTTTGAAAGGTGCACCCCTCCCTGACTCCACTCACCCTAGCTGCCCAAGTGAGTCTGGAGAGGCCTAGCCGTTCACGCATGGGTCTCACTACATTCAGACATGTGAGCTGCAGCCTTGAGTGAGAAGCATCTAAGGCCTCCTGTGCCAGCCTGAGGAACAGGCCTGAGATCAACCTTTGCCCCAGAGCACAAAGCTGGGTGAGAGAGGATGCATCCCACAAACCCATAACCCATAGCGGCCAGGACTGAGCCAGCAATAACAAGGCGGCATCTTGCCCCTCTGAGACAGTGGGTGTGTTGTGTAGGAGCAAGGAGGCTGTCCTTGGCACAGAAAGAGCACAAGCCAGATCCTGGCAAGATGACTCCAGTGGCCAAGGTGTGTACTAGGCAAGCCTGACAACTGGAGTCTCAGAACTCACATAAAGAAGGAAGAAGCCGGGCGGTGGTGGCGCACGCCTTTAATCCCAGCACTCAGGAGGCAGAGCCAGGCGGATCTCTGTGAGTTCGAGGCCTGCCTGGTCTACAGAGCGAGTTCCAGGAAAGGTGCAAAGCTGCACAGAGAAACCCTGTCTCAAAAAAAAAACCAAAAGAAAAAAAAAAAAGAAGGAAGAAAAGCACTCGCTCCACAGTTTTCCTCTGGTCTCTGAACACATGCTGTGACACACATGTGCCCCCATATATCACACACATCCACACACAAGAATAATAATAAGTTAATAAGACGCACAGGCCAGAACAGGACACTGCTGTGGCCCAAGTATCTGCCACACACCTTATGCCCCTCTAGTGCTCATCACACCAATCTCTGCACACTCACTGAGGGGCTCACTAGTCCTCCGTCATCTGTGTCTTTGCGCAGATAAATACAGACACACAGAAGAAGGCCATGTGGAGGGCTCAGCGTGGGCATGTGGGGACAGAGGGAGTCTGAGGCCAGCCAGGGATGGCCCCAGGTGGTCTGGGATGGAGGCAGACAGTGAAAGAGGAGACCTCAGCTATAGCCTAGAAGTCAGATAAGAAGCAATGCAGCAGGATGGAACATGTGACTTCAATCTGGAAATAATGAGAAACTTCCAGGGTTGCAAGGTCAGAGGTCAAGTGCATGATGCTACGGAATTATCCAGACACAGAGAGCGGATGGGCTGTCAGTGGACCCCACTGCTCCAACAGGTGCATGTCAAGGCTGTCCTTGCTGCCCTGGTCTGGGAGCCACAGCCAGAACCACCTGAGCACCTGCTGCCCTCAAGACGGATCTCACAGTAACGCATATGTGCGTCCTCAGGAGGTCGGCTGCCGGCTGGTGCTGCGCCATCCCATTCCCAGCTCTGCCCCAGGATCTGCTGCAGGGCCGCACACGGCACAGGCGCACAAGAAACACTTGCTGACTCAAGCAACACACAAGCCTGTGAGTTGGGCGCCCTCCCTGCCACCATCACCACAGCAGAAGGGGAAACTGAGGGTCAGGCTGGATTCAAAGCCCAGAGGAGGCTCGTTATGGAAAATGACACCCCAAGCTCTGCCGTGTTTAAGAAGTGGGAACTCAGACCAGGGAAGAAGCAGGCTGCATGGTTGCCCCCCGGGCTCACTGGAGCAGGCTATCCCACACTGGGTGGCCTTGAACCAGGAATTTCTTCTCTCACATCTCTGAAGCCCCAAGTCCAAAGCCGGAATGTTAGCCAGACTCTACCCTAGACCCATCAGGAGAGGCCATTGCCAACTTCTTTCGGAAGCTGGTGACTCTGTGGCATCCTTGGTTGTAGCCATGTCCCTCCAATCTCTGTCCATCTTGCACAGCTGTCTTACTGCCAGGGTCAGTGTCACACATAAGGACACAGAGGGACACCTGGGTAATCTAAGATGCTCTGGCCTCAGTCGCATCTCCAGAGAGTGTTTTCCAAGGCAGGTCACTGACCCAGGTCCTGGGAGTTAGGCCTGGATATTCAGATTCCTCAGCTTACCACGGTCTGGCTAAGAATTTTTCAGCCTTATGATTGGATGACAGCATATACCCATCCAGCCATTGTGGTGGTCACCTTCTGTCCACACTCAACAAATCACAGAAGATGTTCAACACCTTAGTATGAAGGAGGCTTTGTGTGGTATGACTCTGCTGAGCTGTAGCGGATTGGGCTGGGCTGAGCTATGATGTCCAGAGTCAGGTGTGTGAGACGTTCTCTGGCATGTATGTTCATGGGGATGGATACCACCATGGGTCTGGAAGCATCCATGTTTCTAGGTTCCTCCATTCACTTAACAGTGCTCCCCCGACACACATGAATCGCTTAGAACACTGGGCTCCTAGGCCAAATGCCTGGAAGGTTCCGGCCATGTTTGCCCAACTCCCTCCTTCCCTCCCAAAGACAGGTATGCTTCTCCTGACCCCTGCCCAACTCACCTGCCCTCTGTCCACAGGTTTGCCAGGCACCGCTCCAGACCTGGAAAAGAGGAAACAGATTTTTGGGCAAAACTTCATACCTCCAAAGAAGCCAAAAACCTTCCTGCAGCTGGTATGGGAAGCACTGCAGGATGTGACGCTCATCATCCTGGAGATCGCGGCCATCATCTCCCTGGGACTGTCCTTCTACCACCCCCCCGGAGAGAGCAATGAAGGTAGGGTGCCCTGGGCACTCCTGAAACGCGGGGCATGTGGGAACGCTCATGTATGTGCAGTGTCCACAGCCGCACAGAGGGAGGGAGCTTGCTGGGACTCGGGCCACAGAGACCAGTACATGCCCAAGGCCCCAGTCAGCCCACCTGTGAGTGCAAGGCTAGACCAACAGTGGTAACAGATAAAGTGAACATTTATTAGGCACCTGCAGTATGTCCAGCTCTGGGCTCGTGCCTCCTTTAAAGATGCAGAAACTGGGGTACGGAGAAGGAAGTTGAAGTTTGGTTTTTTGTTTTTGTTTGTTTGTTTGTTTGTTTGTTTGTTTATTCTCACAAAATAGCACAGGCTCTGTGATTTATAGAGACATGTCTCTCATTCTGGAGACTCCCCAAGCCCATCAGCAAGGTGGTGCATCGGGTGAGGGGCTTGAGCTGCACTATAGCATGGCGGAGGCCGTTGCATGATAAGGCCAGGCATGCATGCTGCCTCAGCTATGTCCTTGCCCCAGGATGGGCACACCCTATGACTTCATCTAATCCGTGTTACTTCACCAAGGCCCCGTCCCCAAAGACTGCCTATGTGGGAGCCTGGAAATTAAATGTCCAGCATGGGACCACAGTGCCCACCCCAGGAGAGAGGCCTCGGGTTGGCTGTGGAGTATGTTACAGCATGCTGCCAGGCTCCTTCCAAGGCCATTTCTTTCTGTCACCAGACCACGGGAGCAGGAGTCAGTTCTCTCTTTCTGCCATAAGGGTTCTGGGGATTGAATTCAGGTCATTGGACTTGGCAGCCAGCACTCCACCCACTGCGGCATCTTACTGGCCCTGACCTTTTTTTTTTTTTTCAAGTGATTTCTTCCCATAGAGGACAGAAGGGAAGGCAAATGAAAAGTCAGGCAGAAAATGGTGGGAGCCAATAAACCAGTTATTGCTACTGTGACTCAGATTCAAGTTTGACTTGAATGAGCTTCCTAGCAGCCAGGGCAGAAAGGGAAGGTGGATGATTTTCATAGACCAAGTTATCAACAGTGGATCCTGGGATGGACGTTCCCATAGGATAGTGAGAGGGATGTACTGTGGACAGCCTTCCTTAAGGTTTCAGCCAGTGTAGAAGACTGCAGATGCTAAGACTGACATATATAGGTCCTACAGTTTCCAGAGCTACCCCAAATTGGGAGCTGTTGTGGCAGAAGCTCATTGCCTCCTCAGTTAAGCCACACAGTAATTGTACAGACAGATACTATTCTTTCTTTGTTTTGGAGACTATAATTTAATTACATTTCTCCAGTCCCTTACCTCCCTCCAAACCCTCTCACATCCTCAGCTCTCCAAGTTTCTTTTTTAATCAATTGTTATTGCATGCATAGATGTATTTGTATATACATATATGTTCCTAAATATATCCTATTGAGTCCATATAATATGAATTGTGTGGGTGTTTTCAGGGGTGA
>CABHPQ010163187.1:0-46961 GCA_902168405.1 Peromyscus aztecus | reverse complement strand
ATTATTATTATTATTATTATTATTATTATTATTATTTTACTTTTCAAGACAGGATTTATTGGTGTAGCTTTGGTGCCTGTCCTGAATCTTTTTCTGTAGACTAGGCTGGCCTCAAACTCACAGAGATCTGCCTGTCTTTGTTTCCTGAATTCTTGGATTAAAGGCATTTGCCAACACTGCCTGGCCCAACTACGGACTCTTAATGACTTTCAAAGATTATTTTGAGACATTTACCATCTGTGAACCCCATCTATTGTTGGGGTAAAAAATGATGAACTGAGTAATTTGTTCAAAACCTTAGAAGGTGACAAGGACTTAAATAGTCCAAGAGAATTATCAGTTGAAGCTAAGAAAGAATTGACTTTGGTGGAAAAAAAAAGTACAGGATGGACATGTGGATCCAAAGTTTGATTGCATTTTGGCTTTTTTTTTTACCCTCTAAGCATTCTCCTATAGGGATTTTAATGCAGAGAGAAGATATTATATTGGAATGGATATTTCTACCAAATAAACAGAGTAAAAAATTAAAAACTTATGTGGAAAAGATCTCTGACTTGATTTTAAAAATTGAGACTTTATCAATTAGCAGGAATAGACCCAGCAGAAATTGTAGTACCTTTAACTAAGAATGAAATTGTCAAATTATGGGCAGAAAGTGAACTTTGGCAAAGAGGTAGCAGAAATTTTTTGGGAGAGATTAACAACAAATATCCCAAAGACAATAGAATTCAACTAATAAAGAGAGCTAACTGGATCCTGCCTTGCATTGTATGGAAAACACCAATATCTGGAGCCCCTACAATTTATACAGACACAAACAAAAAAGGAAAGGCAGGTTACAATTCAGAAAATTTAGGTAAAGCGGTTCAAAGTCCTTACAATTCTGTACAGAAAATCAGAATTATATGCTATTCTGGTGGTATTAACACATATTTCAGGACCTCTCAACATAGTTACTGACTCTCACTATGCTGAAAGAGTGGTCTTACATATTGAGACTGCAAAATTTATCCCTGATGAGTCAGAATTAACTTTGTTATTTATTTACAAGATATAATCAGGAATAGGAATCATCCCTTATATGTAACTCACATCTGATCCCATTTGGGTATAGATGAATTTCCAAATGGTCTTATTAAATAAAAACACAGAACATACATGTCTGCCAAGACCTCTAGCACAAGACTGATAAACTTTTGATAGGAAATGTGCTGGAGGCCTCAGAATTTATTAAAAACCATCATGTCAATAGTAAAGGTTTAAAAAAGGATTTTTCCATAACCTGGCAACAAGCCAAGAAAATTGTACGAAAATGTCCTACTTGTTCTTTTACAATCAGACTCCACTACCATCAGGATGTAACTCAAAGGGTACTCGGAGGAATGAAATCCAGCAGATAGATGTGTTTCACTTTGCAGAATTTGGAAACTTAAAATATGTACACCACACCATTGATACTTATTCAGGATTTCAAAGGGCAACTGTTCTGAGTTCTGAAAAAGCTGACTCAGTAATCATACATTTGCTAGAAGTTATGGGTATCATGAGTATACTTGCACAAATTAAAACTGACAATGCTCCAGCATATGTCTCTAGTAAAATGAAACAGTTTTTTTGTTTATTACAATACAAAGCATATTACAAGTATACCACATAATCCTATAGGCCAAGCAGTCATAGAAAGATGAACAAGAACTCTAAAGGATATGCTAAATAAACAGAAAGTGGTAACAAACCCCCCTGAAATAGATTACATAATGCTCTCTTAACTTTGAATTTTTTCAACACTAATGAGAAAGGAAAAACAGCTGCAGAAAGACATTAGATAATAGAAAAAAACTACAGAATTAAATCAGCCTATATACTTTAAGGATGTGCTGACCTCAGAATGGAAACCAGGATATGTGTTACATTGGGGACGAGGTTTTGCTTTTGTTTCTACAGGAGAAGATAATCTGTGGATACCATCAAAACTGATAAAGGTTTGATTTGAACAAGGGAGACATATGATTAGAAGAGGTGATAGTTCATTGACCAGCATGACCATCCATTTAAATTAACTTATACCACTAACAAATGCTTTTTATTTAATCAGATATAACTTGCCAAAAAGGAACCTCTCCAAAGTTAGACTTGGGGAAAGGTTTTTGTTTTTTTCTTTCAGGAGAATGAAGGCTAAGTAATCTGAAGAACACTGGAGAAATGAGACATCTGAAGAAAAAGGACAAATCATCGAGAAAAAATGTCCCAAGAAAAAGAGTAAATTGGCCTATTGGTATATCACATATATAATTTCATAAGTCCTCTTAAATGTTTGTTTCAACTCTTCTTTACAGACACTTAACACTTAACTACAGTCCTTATTTAATCCCAATTTAATTAAAAATTAAAACTGGCTTTGGAGTTGGAGAATGGCTTTCTCCTTCTCTAAACCCAAGCATGTCTGTTAAAATGAAAATGCAAAATCTCTGTATCATGTCAGAAGAAAGAGCCTTCTGATATGGGACAGAAGAAAACCAAAATTATGGGACTATCTATTGTTACTAATCTCAGTTCTTTGGTTCTATTTTGATTCTTTAAACATTTCTTAAAATATGAATTTTATATCAAAATTTATAAGATATATATATTTTAAACTTTTGTTATGGTATTAATGGTCATATAGAGTACTAATTCTAGGAAACAGGCTTCATTTAGCTGCCTATACATGATTTTGTTTTGGAGTCTCTATGAGTTTTGTGCAGGGAACCAGGCCTAACATCGAATTTTAAGTCTTCAGAAAGATGATGGGGCCCCACAATGGTGATTTCACATGGAGAACAATAATGCCACTAAGCTGACAAACATCACCAAAAAATCAGCTTTGGAATACAAACTGCTCAGGACAATTTTCAAATGGCTAGCTGAGATGATCCAGCTTCACAGACTACTCAAAAAAGGACTTGAGATAAGCTCTGCACTTTCACATTATGCAGAGACTGCACAACAAATGATACAGCTACCTTTCCCAGGACTTGACAATTAACCCAAAATTATCTTTTTGGGATCCCTTAAAGATGCTTTTGCCCACAAACTGTGGGAAGCAATTTTTTTTTTTTTGGTTTTTTGAGACAGGGTTTCTCTGTGTAGTTTTGTGCCTTTCCTGGAACTCACTTGTCAGCCCAGGCTGGCCTCGAACTCACAGAGATCTGCCTGGCTGAAGCAATTTTAAGAACATGACGCCCACATTCCCAAGAGAGAGGGCTGGTGATTTTTGGTCTTTCAGTGGATTTGGATTTGGGATAATTGTCATTATTTAGGATGATTGGTTACAAGTTGTAATTGTTAATGGTCAGGAAAGAAACTAAACAAAGGAGATTAGATTTAAGGTTCTTGTTTGAAAAAATAAGAAAATAAAATAAAAATGTGGATATAGATAAGAGGTAGATTATTGAATCTACTCTGAAAAAATATAGAAATGATGAGTAAAGAGTAGATTATTGAATCTACTCTAAAAAGAAAAAAGAGAGGATATAGATATAATTCAGATAAAAGGTAGATTATTGAATTTGCTTTTAAAAGACAAATACTAGTTTTAAATATTTTACATTGGATTGAATTTTTATATATTGTATACATATTATATATTGATACAAATTTGAGATTGATTTTGTTAGAAAATTTTGGATGTATATTTCTAATCTTGTTCAAGATATTGTAGCTATACAGTTCATTTAACAATTTAATCAATTTGCTAATCCTTGATTGTCATTATTAGCAACTATTTCGATATAAAGTAATGAAAGTTAGTAGTTAGACATTACAATCAAATTTGTAGTCATACTAGATACGTTTTCAAGGTCAAGCAAAGATATATTTTAGATAAACAGGTCATATTCAAACCCTTCAGAGATCTACAGAATATGGCATTTAAAATGTTTTAGTAACATAGATTTTTTTCCTTTTTTATGACTATAAGACATATCTGATCCTGCAAGCGCCAATCTACTTCAAAGAAGATATGGGCATGGAAGAAACTCTATATGGAGTTAACTTTCATTGTGGCAAAAGTTAGCCACTGGGCAAGAAAGTACCCTCGCATCAACTGCTGACAGTATGCTATCCAAAATAGACAAACAGGACACAAAACAAAGGACTACCAATCCTTGCTAAGACAAATGTGGTTGCAGTTTTGGCAACAGGTGTCCTTTGAGGCCAGGACAATATGGCACCATCACTGAAGTGGCTTTGTAATCTGGAAAAGGTACAGTGCCCCTTTCTTCAAAGGCACCTGAACAGGCAGTGAACTGATGGCTTCTGGTATGCAGTGGAACAGTAGCTGAAATAGTTATTCTTGAAGGAGTGACTAGGCTGACAGAGTCTAACCTTTCAATGGTAGACTGGCATTTAATAAAGGAGATGAAGCCACCCCCTAGCCCTGAAGAATGGGAAGCCAAATTCCAAAAACACCAGCAATTTCCAGAATTTAAAATCCTGAATCTTGACAGGACACTGGCACAATTCAAGTTTATCTGGTACATGGAACACTTGTACCGAATGTGAGGTCGAGCTGTGGGCTTTGTATATATCTTGTTTCACAAATCAGTCTGTCAGATACATGCTGTGGAATGTTCTGTATGGCAAATGTGTTGCTAATAAAATACTGATTGGTCAGTGGCTAGGCAGGAGGTATGGGCGGGACTAGCAGAGAGAATAAAAAGAACAGGAAGGCAGAAGGAGTCACTGACTGCCAGCCAGCCGCCAGGACAAGCAGCATGTAAAGATGCCGGTAAGCCACGAGCCATGTGGCAAGGTATAGATTTGTAGAAATGGATTAATATAAGATATAAGAACAGTTAGCAAGAAGCCTGCCACGGCCATACAGTTTGTAAGCAATGTAAGTCTCTGTGTTTGCTTGGTTGGGTCTGAGCGGCTGTGGGACTGGCAGGTGAGAGAGATTTATCCTGACAGTGGGCCAGGCAGGAAAACTCTAGCCACAGATACACTAAGGCTTTAGGCTGATGATGATGCCCTAATTTGTAGAGAAATCTTGGGTGACTGTTTAGGCAGCTGGCTGCTTCTGTCAACTCACATTTTATTTGGAAGTCGCTTTTTTGCATTTCCTCTTTTACTAGGTAATATTATTTCCTTCTTGAGCCTCTGAGGGAGTTGAAGATTAGATAGTTATAGTTACAGTTTTCCTTGTTAAGAAATTCAGAAAAGAAACTCACTAAGAGGTGTTTAGTGTATAAGTTTGAAAGGTATCATAAGATAATTTCCTGTTGGTAATATCAGTTAAGATAGAAGTAAATTGGGTACATTTTGGACTCACCAAAATAGAATAGATGATGGAATATTTTATCTGAATTTGTCAAATGCAAATGGACTAAACATTTTTGATGTATTTATTGTTTGTATATATTGTATATAGTTATTGTACTTATTATATATAGTATTTCTTATATTAGTTATTACTTTTTATTCTTTTATTTTCTTGTTAGACAAAAAAGGGGAAATGTGGTGATATTTTATTTGTGCTTTGATAAATAAAGCTTGCCTGATGATCAGGAGCAAAAGGCCAGCCATTTAAGTAAACAAAAGTCAGGCATCACATGCCCTTAATCCAATCACTTAGCAGGCAGGGTCTCTGTGTGTTCAAGGACATACTAGGGAACAGAGCCAAGCGTGATGATACATGCCTTTAAGCCCAGTACCAACCATAAAGACCTGGAGGTCTGTACAGACAGACAGACAAGGAAGTAAGGTAGCTGGACTTAGATAACCAGTGAGAGGGCAGAACACCAAGGCAATAAAGGTGTGGGTAGACAGGAAATAGCTCTCATTTGGAAGCTGCAGAGTTGGTGAGGTAAGGTTGGCTGGTGGCTTTCCCTATTTCCCTAATCTAAGGCTTTCACCCCTATATTTGGCTCCATGTCTTTTCTTTAGTAAGATCATTTAGAAATAATAACAAAATAACTCAGCCAATGGGCCCTCTACAATCCAGAATTCCTTTGCCTACTCTTTTACCTAAAGAATGGCCTCTTATACTTATCAAATTAAAAGACTGTTTCTTTCCAATACCCTTACAATAAAAAAGACAGAAAGATTTGCCTTCATGGTGCCTACTTATAATAATTCTCAACCAGTTAAGAGATATCAATGGTGGGTTCTTCCCCAGGGAATGTTGAATAGCCCACCCCTGTGCCAATATTCCGTACAATAGCCATTGGAAGTGATACGTAAAAAATTTCCTAAATCTATAATTAATCATTATATGGATGATATTTTACTAGCTGACTCAAATGCAGATACATGAGAAAGAATGTTTGAAGAAGTAAACAAAATTTTGCCTTGTTGGGGATTACAAATTGCTCCTGAGAAGATACAAAGAGGAGATTCTATTAATTATTTAGAATATAACATAGGTCTACAAAAAATTAGAACCCAAAGGTACAAATTAGGAGAGCTCGATTATTGACTCTTAATGACTTTCCAAGATTATTTGGAGACATTTCTCATCTATGAACTATTCCTGGGGTAAAAAAAAATGATAAACTGAGTAATTTCTTCAAAACCTTAGTAGATGACAAGGGCTTAAATAGTCCAAGAGAATTAGCTACTGAAACTGAGAAAAAAATTGGCCTTGGTTAAAAAAAAAATACAAGAAAGACACTTGGATCGAGGAGACCCAAAGCTTGATTGCATTTTGGTTATTTTACCCTCTAGATATTCTCCTACAGGAATTTTAAGATAGAGGAAAGGTATTATATTAAAATAAATATTTCTAATAAATAAAATTTAAAACGTGAAAAAGATATCTGAAAAGTTTTAAAAGAAAAATTGAGACTGCATCAATTAACAGGAATAGACCAAACAGAAATTGTTTTACCTTTAATTAAGGAGGACATTAAAAAATTATGGGCAAAAAGTGAACCTTGGCAAAGAGCTTACAGTAATTTTTTGGGAGAGATTAACAACAAATATCCCAAAAGCAATAAAATTACACTTATAAAGAAAGCTGATTGGATTTTGCCTCACATTGTATGGAAAACACCCATATCTGGAGCTTGTACATTTTATACAGATGCAAACAAGGAAACACAAATCAAAAAATTTAAGTAAAGTGGTTCAAAGTCCTTATAATTCGGTTCAAAAATTGAAATTGTATGCTATCCTGTTGGTATTAATAGATTTTTCAGGACCTCTTAACACAGTTACTGACTCTCAGTATGCTAAAAGAATGATATTACATGTGGAGACTACAAAATTTATCCCTAATGAGTCAGAATTAACTTCACTATTTATTCAGTTACAAGATATAATCAAAAATAAAAACCATCCCTTATATATAATTCACATCCGATCCCATACAGGTCTACCAGGCTCTCTAGCACAAGGTAATGATGAGATTGATAAATTATTGATAGAAAATGTGCTGGAGGCCTCAGAATTTCATAAAAAAAAATCATGTCAATAGTAAAGGTTTAAATAAGCATTTTTCCATAACCTGGCAACAAGTCAAGGAAATTGTAAGAAAATATCCTTCTTGTTCCTTTTACAACCAAACTCCATTACCAGCAGGATGTAACCCAAAGGGTACTCAGAGGAATGAAATCTGGCAGATGGATGTGTTTCACTTTGCAGAATTGGAAAATTAAAATATTAACACCATACCATTGATACTTATTTAGGATTTCGATGGGTAATGGCTTTGAGTTGTGAAAAAGCTGATTCAGTAATCACACATTTGCTAGAAGTTATGGCCATGGGTATACCTGCACAAATTAAAACTGACAACGCTCCAGCATATGTCTCTGGTAAAATGAAATAGTTTTTTGCTTATTACAATATAAATCATATTACAGGTATACCACATAATCCTACAGGCCAAGCAGTAATAGAGAGATCAAACAGAACTCTAAAGGATATGCTAAATAAAGAGAAAGTGGTAACACCCCCCAAAATAGATTACATAATGCTCTATTAAATTTAAATTTTCCCAGTGCTAATAAAAAAGAAACAACAGCTACAGAGAGACATTAGATAAAAAAAAAAACCTACAAAATTAAATCAACTTATATAGTGTATGAATGTGCTGACCTCAGAATGGAAATCAGGATGTGTTATGTTGGGGCAAGGTTTTGCTTTTGTTTCTACAGAAGAAGATAAGCTGTGGATACCATCAAAATTCATAAAGGTTTGATTTGAACAAGAGAGACTTCTTAATTAGAAGAGGTGATAATAATTCATTAACCAGCATGACCATCCAATTTAACCTAACATATCACTAACAAATACTTTTCATTTAATCAGATATAACTTGCCAAAAGGGAGCCTGCCCAAAGTTAGTCTTGGGAAAAGGTTTTTGTTTTTGTCTTTTAGGAGAATGAAGGCTAAAAAATGTGAAAAACACTGGTCAAATGAGAAATCTAAAAAAAAAAAAAAAAGGACAAATCATCTAAAAAAAATGTTACCCCCAAAAAGTAAATTGGCCTATTGTTATATCATCTATAAAATTTCATGTCTTTCCAAATGTTTATTTCTGCTCTTCTCTAAAGACACTTAACACAAATGGTCTTCTTGTAGTCCCAGTTAAATTAAAAATTAAAGCTGGCTTTGGAGTTGGAGAATGGCTCTCTTCTTCTTTAGACCCAAGCATATTGTTAAAAAAAGAAAATACAAAATCTCTGTATCATGTCAGAAGAAAGAGTCATCTGATATGGGACAGAAAAGAAGAAAGTTAAGGGACTATCCTATTGTTACTAATATCAATTCTTTGATTCTATTTTGATTCTTTAAACTTTTCTTAAGGTATGTATTTTATATCAAAATTTATAAGATTAATATTTTTATATATAAAATTTTTATTATGATATTAATGGTCATATAGAGTAAGTCTCTAGAAAGATGATGGGGCCCCACAACAATGATTCCACATGGACAATAATAATACCACTAAGCTGACAAACATGACTTACAGATAAGTTTTGTACTAAAAACTGCTCAGAACAATTTCAAGATGACTAGCTGAGATGATCCAGTTTCATAGACTACTTGAACAAGGACTTGAGATAAGCCCTGAATTTTGGCTTTATGAAGAGACTGGACAACAGAGGATATAGCTACTTTTCCTAGAACTTGATAATTAAGCCAAATTTTTTCTTTTCAGAATAAACATGCCTTCACCCACAACCAGCAGAAAACTATTTTAAGAACATGATGCCCACATTCCCAAAGAGGTGGTATGGGGCAGATGATTTTTGGTCTTTCAATAGCTTTCGGGTCTGGGATAATTTTCATTGTTTAGGAGGGTTGGTTACAAGTTGTTGTTGTTAATGGTTAAAAAAAAAGACTAAGCAAAGGAGATTAGATTTAAGGTTCTTATTTTAAAAAAGATATTTAAAAATAATAAAATAGAGGATAGATTATTAAATCTACTCTAAAAAGTAAAGAGAGGATATAGCTATGATATAGATAAAAAGTAGATTTGGAATCTGCTTTTAAAAGACAATTACTAGTTCTAAATACTTTACATTGGATTGGATTTTTATATATTGTATACAAATTATATATATTGAGATTGATATTGTTAGAAAATGCTATATGTATTTTTTCTAATCTTGTTCAGGATATTGTACTTAGTTCATTTAACAATGTAATGCAATTTGCCAATCCTTAAATGTTATTATTACCAACTATTAGGATATAAAAAATGAAAATTAGTAGTTAGACAATACAATCGAAGTTGTAGTCATATTAGGTATGTTTTCAAAGATCTACAGAATATGGCATTTAAAATGGTTTAATAACTTAGAATTTTTTTCTTTTTTTTATGACTATGAGACATGTAGGCTCCTGGCAGCACCAGTCTACTTCAGAGAAGATATGGGCATTGAAGAAACTGCATATGGAGTTAACTTTCATTATGGCATAAGTTAGCCACTGGACAACAAAGTTTCCTCAAATCGACTGCTGACAAACAGGACAAAATGGACAGACAGGACACAACAGAAAGGACTACCAATCCATGCCAAGACAAGTGTGGTTGTGGCTTTAGCAACAGACATCCTCTGAGGCCAGGACAATATGGCACCATGGCTGAAGTGGCTTTGCAATCCAGAAAAGGTACAGTGCCCCTTTCTTCGAAGGCAGCTGAACCAGCAATGGACCGATGGCTACTGGTGTACAGTGGAACAGTAGCTGAAACAGTTATTCTTGAAAGACTTAAGTAGCGTGATAGAGTCTAACCTCTCAATGGCACTTAATAAAAGAGATGAAGCCACCCACAAGCTGAGAAGAATGGACAGACTAATACTAAAAACATCAGCAGTTTCCAGAATTTAAAATCCTGAATCATGACAGGACACTGTTGGAATTTATGTTTACCAGTACATGGACTACTCACAGAATGTGAGGTTGAACTGTTAGGCCTTATGTACATCCTACTTCACAAATGAGTCTGTCAGATACACTAAGCCTAGAAGCTAAAGATGATGCCCCAACATTGCAGAGAAATCTCAGGTGACTGTCCTGGCGGCTGGCTGTTTCTGTCAACTCACATTTTTTTTGGAAGCTGCTTGCTTGCACTTCCTGTTTTACTAGGTATTATTATTTCCTTCTTGGGTTTCTGAGGGAGTTAAAGATTAGTTATAGTTATAGTTAGTTAAAAATTAGATAGTTATAATTAGTTAAAGATTAGACAGTTATAGTTAGTTGAAGATTAGATAGTTATAGTTTTCCTTGTTAAGAATTTCAGAAAAGAAACTCACAAAAGAGGTGTAAAATGTATAAATTTAGAAGACATTATAAGATAGTTCTCTGTTAGTAATACAAGTTAGGATAAAAAGTGATTCAGGCACATTACTTACCAAAATAGGATAGATAATGAAATATTTTCTTTGATTTTTGTCAAATGCAAATGGACTAAACATTGTTGGGGTATTTATTGCTTATAAATATTGTATATAGTTATTGTACTTATTGTATATAGTTTTTTGTATATTAGTTATAACTTTTTTCTTTTTATTAAAATAAAAGGGGAAATGTGGTGATCTTTTAATTGTGCTGAAATGTGATTTTATTTATATGTTAATAAATAAAATTTGCCTGTAGATCTGAGGTCACATAGTGAGGCCACACAGCGAGCCATAAACAGAAGTCAGGCAGTGGTAACCCACACTCTTAATCCAATCACATGGCAGTCAGAGTCTCTGTGTGGTCAAGGACACAGCCAAGCATGATAACACGAGCTTTTAATCCCAGTATCAACCATGGAGACCTGGAGGTCTGTATAGACAGGCAGTGATGAGGAAGTCATGTGGCTGGACTTAGAGTCAATGACAAAACAGAACAGAAAGGCAAGAATAACACAGTTTGGATGGCAAGAAGCTCTCTCTGTGGCAGCTACTGCTAGTGGTAAGCTAAGGCTAGTCATGGCTATTGCTCTGATCTATTTGGCTATTACCTCTGTATTTGGCCCTGTGTTTCTTATTTAATAAGACTGTTTAGAAATTTGTCTACACCCTCCCAAAGGTGTCTTCTTCTACTCCTCATTTAACACTCTTAAAGGAGTTATGCTAGAATAGTTACAAAGTCAAAAGTGGGGACCTGGATGCCAAGCAGTGGGCAATGTGTGTACAGAATTACTTCCCTGATCCTTTTATTTACCTGATTAAATTTCAAGTCATCATAACAATATTTATAAGTTATTCCTCACTTAGTTCTTGAAGTTGTGGAATGCATGGCTGACAATGAATTTTTATTTTTTCAAGCAATACCAGTACTGTTTAACTGTAGTCAGCACTGGCTAAAATTCTTTATATTTTCAGACTGGAATCTGGTGAGTGTATTCACCGTTTATATGACAGATCCTGTATGTGACTAAATCCACTTTGAAATGAGTCTACAATCAGTATAGCAAAGCTTTTCTTGTAGTTTTAATGATTGTATTTGATTAGACCTTTTCAGAACTACCAAGTAAGGGATTTTAACAGGTTTTTATTAAGGAATGGATGAATAGAAGTACTGTAAACTCTACAGCTGTCTTATTGAAATAGCCAAAAACTTTGTAATAAAAATGAATATTTGTAATAAATGTTAGTTAAGAACCCACCAAGCTCATTTGCTAGACTCATAGAATTATTTTCAGTGCATTGTATCTTTTGTCATTTCATTAGGATGTATAAGCTAGTTAACCCTTCTTTTTTGGTTTCAAGCACTTTTAATTTTTTTTGTGCTCCCTAAAAATGAAAGATGACGATCATAAGGGGGAAAATGTAAGGCTGCAAACCCTGTTTTTTAGAAGGGCTGCTTTAATTGCACATAAACATGAAATACTGGGGGGTGACATAGCTCAGTGGTAGTGTGAGGCCTGTTTGATTCTCAGCACTGAAAAATAAACAACAAAGTAAACAAACATGAAAAGTCCCCATACTAAGGCTCTATTCAAAGTACTAATCTACAGAAGAAATGACTGTAACTAAGAGACTTAAGTTCTTATAATTCAGTCCAGAACCAGGTGGCAGTAGTGCATGCCTTTAATCCCTGCACTCGGTAGGCAGAGCCAGGCAGATCTGTGAGTTCCAGTCCAGCCTGGTCTACAGAGGGAGATCCAGGACAGGCACCAAAACAACACAGGGAAACCCTGTCTCAAAAAACAACAACAGCATCAACTACAAAACAACAACAAAATAATTCAGTCCAAAGTTATTTACTAGCCAGTAAATGATGGAGTAATTTATTAAAATTTGTTTTTCTACTTTATCAGATTATCCAGTGTTGAGGAGGCAGAGACAGATGGGCTCCTAGGGCTTACTGGCCAGCCATCCTAGACTAATTAGCAATTTCCAGGACCCAGTAAGTGGCAGATCGTGAGGAACACCCCCCACACTACACACAGGTTGACCTCTGGTCTTCATATATGTGCAACCACATAGTATGTAACTCTCATATACATACCAAGAAGCCTAACAGCTCATACTTTTGTTGTCAGTAAAGTCAGACCTACAGTAAAAAAGTATGATGATTTACATTAAAATGTAGTCAAAGGGGAGTGATGCACATCCACAGCAGTTAGCAAGAGGAGCCAAATCTACAAATGTCTAGAGATACTTCATACTTGATATTGCAGAACTGTATAGACAAAAGCATAAAGTCTCCTGCCAATTCCATTGTCATAAAAACTGTCAGTTGGTTGTATGGTAGCTATCCATACACAGCAAAAACTTCATTTAGCAGCCTAGACACTTTATAAACTGGGGAATCTTGGACCAACTGATATTTCTGACTGTATTAACATTGTAGTGCCGTAAAGTACTATGTGGAGCTCTTTAAACTGTGACATTCTACAGTCTATATTAGACATGGTGTTTTGTTTTGTTTACAGTGTTTTACTTCTGCCTTAAGAATTAGGGTTCTTTGTTTTGTTTTGTTTTAAAGTATTTTTGTCCTGAATTAAGTGTTAATTTGACAGGAATGCTGCTTTTAAAAATCTTATTGGGTTCTAATAAATTAAGAGATTAAAAAAAAAGAAGCAGTACACATACGATCATATTATTAAAGTTTTTCCTAATAGCTCTGTGAGGAATACTTACCATAATCCTCATCTTGAAGGCACAAATTCCTAAGATAGGTTTTACTCATCTTTACTTAATATTTAAAACCAAGTAATACAGAGAAGAATACTGCTTTTCCTGAGGGCCAAATCATATATGATAAGTGTATGGATACTTTTGATTATAAAAAATCACTACCCTTTGCTTCAGCAAGACCAGACCTAAGAGAAGCATTATATAAGCAATCAAAATGAAGAGAGATAATACAACTATAAGGAATGTGGAAAATGCTTCAATAGATGTTCATGCCTCAGTAGGAATAAAGAATACACCCCAAAGAGAAGGCATTCAAATGTAAAGAATTTAGCAAGTCCTTTAGAGAGTTCTTGGCTCATAGGGCACAACCTCAAATCTATTCTAGGGTAAACATCTACAAATGAGAAGAATGTAGAATATATTTCCCAAACTCCTTAAATCACACTACACACAGGAGAACTCACACTGCAGGAAACTCTCACAAATGGTAAGATTGTGGTAAATGTCTCCAGAGGTACTTAAAGTTTTGGAGACACTAGAAAATCAACACAGGAGAGAAACCTTACAAATTTAAAGAATGTGGCAAGTCCTTTACCTGGGTTTCAAGTTTTCACTCTCATAGAATACAGTCTGGTGAGAAACTTTACACATGGTAAGAATGTGGAAAGTCCTTTGCGTGTCACTCAAGTCTTCAAGATCACCACAGAATCCATACTGGCTACAAGGCTTAAAGATACAAATATTGTGGCATGTCCTTTGCCTATCACTCAAATCTTCAAGCTCACCAAAGAATCCATACTGGTGACAAATCTTACAAATGTAGAGAATATGGCAAGTCCTTTATCTAGGTATCAAGTCTTCATACTCACCACAGATTTCATATTGGTGACAAACCCTTACAAATGTAAAGAATGTGTCAAGTCCTTTACCCAGGCCTCAAGTCTTTATGTTCACCAGAGAATCCATACTGGTAAGAAATCTTAAAGATGTCAAGAATGTGGCAAGTCCTTTGCAACCAAAACTTTTCCAATTTATAAATTAATTTAAGGAATATTGGTGTCTGTTCTTTCTGTTTGGTTACTTATAGCAGAGAGTTAATCTGGGTGTCCTTATGTTTATTTTGTTGTGACAGTTGAAACTTTTGTGCCTTGCTTAGTTTTAATGTTTTGGTTATGATTGTTTCGAAACAACTATAAATTCTGGGATTAATATTTGATTATGATTTTTTTCTAAACCTTAATCCACCTCTGTTAGATTGACTCATTTATAGAAATGTAAAATTTTATGTTTAAATGTGATAGTTTCTTTTTATATTATTAATAATATTCCATATATTATAAATATTGTATAAATACTGTATTAAGGAATTAATGCAAAGTAGTTTTTAGTTAGGTCTTAATTATTTTTTAATACTTTTTATCTCACATTTATTTTTTCCCATTTCCTTTCTGATTTTATTCCCTTTCCTACCTTTCTTTTTAATAGATTAAGGGTATGACTTTCTATATTATCTTCCTATGAAGTCAAATCTTTTAATATTTTCAATCAATATTTTAAAAATTACAACATATCCCCCATTCCTCAGGTCTCACTAAAACATCTCATGTACCATTTATTGCTATCTTCCATATTAAAAACCTCTTTTTTTCATTAAATTTATTTCATGCATATATGTATACACACATATTACTATGTACAATCCACTTAGTTTTTATAATGTTACTTGTATATATGTTTTTAGGGCTAGCCCTTTTGGTATTGGATAACCAATTGGTGTGCTCTTCACTAAGTGATATTATTTCTCCAAATATAAGCATTTCTTAGTTGTGGTGATATTTTATTTGTATGTCAATAAAAAAAGTTTGCCTGGAGATCAGAGGAAATAGCAAGCCACTTTAAGTAAACACAAAAGTCAGGCAGTGGTAGCACACACCCTTAATCCGATCACTTGGCAGGCAGGGTCTCTGTGTGTTCAAGGGAACAGAGCCAAGTGTGGTGACACACTCCTTTAATCCCAGTAACAACCGTAGAGACCTAGACGCCTGTATAGACAGACAGTGACAAACAAGCGAGGTAGCTGTGCTAAGAGCCAATGAGAGGGCAGAACAGCAAGGCAATAAAGGTATGGGTAGACAGGAAGTAGTTCACTTTGGAAGCTGCAGTGTGGTGAGGTAAGGTTAGCTGGTGGTTATTCCTATTTTCCTGCTTTCACCCCTATATTTGGCTCCCTGTTTTTTATTTAATAAGACTGCATAGAAATTCATCTACAATGGCAAGATATTATGCCCATGGGTTCAGTAGTGTCAATATTGCTGTGGGGGCAATGTCCACTTTCTGACTGAATTTAAGGAACATGACACAGAAGAAACATCATTCCTGGTACTGACAACCAATAACTGGAGAAGCTCACAGGTCCTAGGAGGAATTGACTACTACTTTGTAAATGAGCATAGTATCAGATTGCCATATCTCTCTACCCATAGAATAATACAGCTCTTAGACTTCATCAGAGCTGTTTCTTTATGCAGCATATGGTAGTTAATGTAGAAAAATCCTGACTGATTAAAGCACAGGGAATAAGAAAATGAGGGGTGCTAAGCCACAAACAGGCATCCTCAAGGCCTGGGTAACATCTTGGAAGAGTGGGGTGGAAAATCCAGAGGCCAGGAAGGGCCTTTGTAAAGGGCAGATAAGAGCAAATTAATGTCTTATGGTTTGACAGTATTGTTGTACTCATGAATATACAACAGCTGTAGTTGCCTGTATCAGATCAAACCATTTATCATCTTAACATAAAGAGGAAATGGGCCCATGAGACCCCATGCCTAACTGAGGAACTATGTACAGCTGAAGGCTTCTGGGGGAAAAGGAGTCAGTTTTCTTTAAGTGTGTAGCTCCCGGAAGGTTGACTCTGTTCCAGTGGATGGCCTCATATCCAGAAGCATGTGAACAGCACAAATTGGATGTGACATGATGTTAAATTAAAAAAAAAACCACAAAAACAAAATAAGACACAAAGTTGAAGGGTGTATAGGGAAGTAGGACTGGTTATAGGAACTGGGGTAACTATTACCAGAGCATTTTGAATGAAATTCTCAACGAAATAAAAGGCATATTTTAAATGACATATTATTCATTTTTTAGGAGCTATACTGATATGTTTCTTTAAAATGTAAATAATATATACTGGTCAGTTTGTGGTAATAGAAATATCAAATATCTCTGAGTTCTAACATATTTGACCTTGGCATGGTAATGTTTTTTTTGTTTTGTTTTTTTTTGTTTTTCGAGACAGGGTTTCTCT
This sequence comes from Peromyscus aztecus, assembly GCA_902168405.1. Classification (NCBI taxonomy): domain Eukaryota; kingdom Metazoa; phylum Chordata; class Mammalia; order Rodentia; family Cricetidae; genus Peromyscus; species Peromyscus aztecus. The sequence goes on along the minus strand of CABHPQ010163187.1, from coordinate 30,089 downwards.
GTGTAGCTTTGCGCCTTTCCTGGAACTTTCTTGGGAGACTAGGCTGGCCTTGAACTCACAGAGATCCACCTGCCTCTGCCTCCTGAGTGCTGGGATTAAAGGCGTGCGCCACCACTGCCCGGCCGGTAATGTTTTAATATTAAAACTTGACGCTGTCACCTACAACATTCATTCTCAATTACTATTGCATTTGTATTGGTTTATCATAACAATGTATGTAATGGAGACTAACATTTCCATATCTTATACATTCATGACTCAAACTATAGAATGCCTTTCTATTTTCCTTTCATATATGTTAACTTTAACATAAGTCTAAATTCTATGCTTTTCCAAAGAGTTTATCACCCAAGATATTTTAGTTTTCAGAAAGAAACAATTCTCATATTTAAAGGTTGAACATAATGCTTTCATCTTAGTTTATGCTCTGTGGACATTAATCCATTTTTTCCTCCAATTTTAATATCTCTCCTATAATTTGTATGCACACCACAATTATAGAGTGCTTACCTCAAGTTCTAAACAAAAACAACAGCAACAAAAACTAACCAATACAGTGATCCAATAAACATGAACATATGGGTAGCACTAATTGGAATCAATTGGTGATAAATAAAGAAAAATGAGAAAAGCCGTGAATGAAGGTGCTTCACTGACTGCTAGTGAAGTATCATGAATAGTTTTACACATTTTTTTTTTAAATCTAGGCAGGTATTATAATGACTTGGCATGCAAACTGTGTACTTTGGTATAATATTAGCATGATTGTTGGGAGGATGGTAGTGCTGGCTGTAATGTAAACTGCATGTTTTGCAACTCTGTGGGTTTGGTGTCCCAGGTTTTGGCACCAGAAATGTTAGTAAACTGCACCAAAAATGTTAGCAAACTAATTGCAAAAACTCTGGGTTTCATTTCTCGGGTTTCTTTACCAAAAATGTAGGTAAATTGGTTGCAGAATGTGAATTTTGCAAGTTTTGCATCTTTGTGGGTTTGGGTTACTGACTACCTGGGGAGTCAGGCAACACCTTCTGTTATGAAGCACAGCTGTGATGGCTGAAACTGCAAGGAGACAGTTCAACCCTGGAGGGCAAAGTATCCTGGACACCTTGAGCTGCTCAGAACAACAGCTCTGCCCTGAAGGTGTCCTGGACACCTGGAGCTGTGTAGCACAGCTTACTGATTACTGAAACTGCAAGGAGACAGTTCAGCCCTGGAGGGCAAGGTATCCTGAAAAACAGCTCTGCCCTGAAGGTTTCCTGGACACCTACAGTTGTTTAGCACAGCTCTGACAGCTGAGACTGCAAAGAAACAGCTCAACCCTAGAAGGGAAAATTTTCTGCCTTCTTGGGAGAGTCAGGCCTGGAACTCGTTCAGCAGGGAAGAGTATCCTGACTCTTTGGGAAAGTCAAGCTATACCTGGTGTGATGGGGGATGGTCTCTCCGCAGGATATAGCAATCCTGCTCCTCTCCTGGAGAGCCTCTACAGCTGAGCTTTGCTCAGCCCCCACTTAAGGGGGCTTCCTATCAGGGCTCTGCTTTTCCAGCCTAAGATGTTGCTTCTTTTGCTTTACTCTGTGAAAGGGGAAACCCCTGCAGAAATGGAGCAATCTCCTCCAGCTCCAGAGAAAAGTGTTATTTATAGTTCTCTCTGTCCACTGAGAGACATCTCAGCAAAGATCTTCTGTTCAGCTCCTCCTTGCTCTGCTCTTTCAGCTCTCTCTCTCTCTTGTTTTGTCCACTGGGGATGTCTCAGTAAGGATCTTCTCTACGCCAGTGAATGAAGATCTTCACACAAAAAAACTCTTTTGAGGAGATTTATTTGGGAAGGAGGAGTCCAGGAGAGTATCTGCCTCTACCAGGGTGGAGAGAACAGCCTTCTTTCTAACTGACTAGGCCGAGCAGGTTTACACAGGAAGTCTTGGGGGTGAGTCAACCCCAGGCCCAGGTTTCTACTGTCCTGCTCTGTGATTGGTTGGTTTCACAAGTCAGTTGGCCCGGGACAAAGATGGTTCTGATCTTACTGAGCCAAAATGTATTTGTTTCTGCCCTGATCTGAGCCATCTTTCCCTAGCTCTGGGCTCCAGAGTCAGGGTGGGTTTCTTTAGCCAGCCCCTTTTCCCTACACTGGCTTGAATGAGATTGTCCCCTATAGGCTCATGCATTTGATCATGTAGTCCCCAGTTGGTGGCACTGTTTTGCGAGGCTCAGGTATTGCAGGTTACTGGAGAAAGTGCATCATTAGGGGAAAGCTTTGAAGGGGAGGGGGCTTGAGTAACTTACACTTCTTTCCATTTCGTGCTATTGAAGGTGTCATATCTCCTACCCCAGCTGACATGTCTGTTTGCTACCATGCTTCCCCACCATTAACTAATACAGTGATTAACCACTTTTCTGATTGAATTTCAGGCTTCCTTCACAGAGAAAACTCATGCATGATTTTGTAGACATGGTTAAGAATATGGTGCATGGAATTTCATGGGTGTTAGTGGGACACAGTACAGCTATTTTTCTCAAAATCATGTGTCAACCATTCTCTTAAATTTTCATTTTTATATTACAGTGTTGTGATTAGCCTTCATCAGAGATGCTTCTCATTTCATTAGACACATGGTAGTGCAGAAACTCCAAACTGGAAAACCTGAAGAGAATAATGATGCTAGAAGACTCTGTGCTAGGTGCAACCACTGAACTGCCCCTTCTAAAGTTCAGAGGATATTGTGAAAGACAGAAGTTAAAGACTAGAAAAGCCAGAGCCAGAAGTTGGGAAGGAGTACACTAAAAAAAAGCATCTGGACATGACATAGTTGTTGTACTCAAGGACTTACTGCTGATGTGATCATCTGCACGAGGCTTCACAATACAAGGTCCATCAATATTTTACATGGCAGTAGGGACCCATGAGGCTATCACCCTTCCCTAGGTGTCTACTGGAAGTTAATGCATGCTAGTTGTAGGTGGTATCACTTTAAAAAACAGATTGTAGTCTCTGATGAGGCTACAATTGCTTGCCATTCTCAGCAAGCAACTCTCATTAAAGTGGGTCCAAAAAAAAAAAAAGACTTGCAAGGAAGAGCATCCATGTTCTAATTTCATCAAATGGCTCCTCCATTATCGCATGGAAACTTTAAAAAATAGATTTACTTTCTGAGTGTTCTGACTGCAAGGATGTGCATCACATTTTGCAGTGCCAGCAGAGGCATGAAGAGTAGTGTCAGTTCCCCTGGAACTGGAGTGATAGGAGGTTGTGATCATTATCCACAATTTGGGGCTGAGACTTGAACCCCAGTCTTCCAGAACAGCAATAAATACTCATAACACTGAGCCTTCTCTCCAACCCTGCATAGAAATATTTAATTGAGTCAGGACAGTCCAGCATCACAGGGTCATTACTATGCTCTCTCTGCTAGGTTCCCTTCTGTGGATCTATGGAATTTACAGCCCCCACTTTTACCCTTTAGACCACAGGTGGAGTATTCTTTCAGGAGGTATAATCCATTTCTTTGTAATACTTCTCAATATGCACTCATTATTTCCTCATTAAAATAATAAAATGAATAAAAGAGGCTGCCTCTTCAGGCCTCCCACTCAGGACAAATGATCACAGTGGATAAGTAAGCAGCATATACCACACTTGGGTCATGTTCTGTTGTCTTTCTACACATGCTTTGTCAGAACATTCTTCCCTCTGAATCCCACCCATCATCTCTTATGTCACCTTCCTACCCATCTTTAATGCCTGGCTCAAATATTCAGTATCTATGAAATTATATGGGAAAGACAAAAATTCATTTTCCTTTTATGTAACAAGTCAGTTTTGGAATGAATATGATTCTAAGCACTTTGCTCTTCAATTCCTTTTTACTTAAACACTTTTATTCTTAGATTTTCACACATTTCATGTACATGTATAATCTATTTTGATATTACACATCTCCCAGTTCCTTCTCTAATCCCCCTCTATCCTGATGAATCCGTTCTTTCTCTCATCTTTCTTTCACTCTCATACATTGTTGCTGTTGTTGAGATGCACTAAGTATAATCCATATTGCTTGCAGAAACATATATGAGAGGGTATTTTGAAGACAATTGGCAATTTACATGTAGTTCTATTTCTGAAGAAGCTGATGCCCCAACATCTACTATCCATTAACTGCTAACAACTCCTTTAAGTGTGCTTAGACCTTATGAGGCTCTCATGTGCATGTAACAACAGTGGCTATGAAGTCATGAATGCAGTAACCAGATCATACTTAAGTGACAGCAATTCTACCAATATTTAGCCTCATATTTTTTCCTTCTTTTACAATGCTCTTTGGGCTTTTCACAATCTTCTTTGGGGTGGGATAATAGATAACCCATTCAGTGCAACAACAATGGAGATTTGACTAATTCTTCAATATGATGTGTAAACGATTAGGGTTCAAATCCAACAAGAAATATGCTGCATCCTATAATGCAATACTATGGTATCAGTGGACAGTCCCTGTTTGGCAAGTGAGTATAGTGGTAGGCAGTTTATATCTGGGTAAGACCATTGATGACTCCTCCACTAGGGTTTTGCACAGAACTTCATTACTATGAAAGCTCACCAGCAGGGAAGGAGCTTCCAGCTCAAGTGAAGCTTGATTTTTATGTCTTGCAACAAAGATGTGAGGTTTCTTCAGTAATATAGGAACCAGGAGCAATAATAATTGTATATAGTTTCAGGGAAATCTCTGTGATCTTCTTAACCAAGAACAAAGTCATTTGCTAACTTTGATCTCTGGTGGAATCAGAGTAATTCCACTCAAATACTATTAAAATTATATTTAATTACAAAGCAGTATGTGCCCATATGGCTTTTATGCCCTTAACCTTTGAAACTTACACAATACCTGTTGATTACACACATCCATATTTCCAACTATTTGGAGACAGAAGCTTCAGGTTTCAGGAGGCAATACATTTAGATCTGCCTATTGTTACATGTGGTAGTTTAAATGTAACTGACCCCCTATGCTCATAGGGAGTGCCACTATTAGGAGGTGTATCCTTACTAAAGTAGGTGTGGCCTTGTTGGAAGGGTGTCAATGTGAGGGCAGGCTTTGAGATCTCCTATGCTCAAAGTACACCCAGTGTGGACACAGAATCTTGCTTGAGGATAGAGATGTAGAACTCGGCTCCTGCTCCAGCAACATGTCTTCCTACTCACCACATCCCACCATAAAGATAAATTAAACCTCTGAAACTGTAAGCCACCCCAATTAAATGTTTTCTTTGATGTGGGCTGCCATGGCCATGGTGTCTTTCATAGCAATAGAAACCCTAAGATACTACATAATGAAAAACCAATGTTATGTTAATGTTAAAATAATACAAAAATGGAATATCTGATCCAGGCACTGAAAGATGGACAGCAGACATAAGGGATGATAGGTGAGATTGAGATTCCCATGGGAATCTGACACTATTATGCATATTTCAGTGCTATAATGATACATTTTCATAAATGTACAGTATATACTAGGCTGATCAAGGAAACTGATTGTGGTGGTTTGAACGAAAATGTTCCCCTATAGGTCCATAGGGAAAGGCACTATAAGATGTGGCCTTCATGGAGCTGGCTTTCTGGATCCCATTACCTATAGTCAGACACCTTGCTCACCCTTGATACAGTGGGGAGGGGCTTGGTCCTGCCTCAACTGAATGTACCAGGTTTTGCTGTCCCCCATGGGATAACTTATCCTATTGGAGGAGTGGATGACGGGGTGGGTTGGGGGTGGGGAATAGGTGGTGGGGGGGAGCGGTAGGAGGGTGAGAGGAGTATCTGCAATTGGTATGTAAAATGAAAAAAGATGTAGCCTTCTTGGAGTACGTATGGCCTTATTGGAGGAAGTATGTCACTGGCATACTTTGAGGTTTCAGATGCTCAAACAAGGCCTACTCTCTTCCTGCTACCTGCTGATCCAGATATAGAACTCTTAGCTACCTCTCAAGCACCATGTCTGCCTGTGTGCTGCCATGAAGATCATAGACTAAACCTTTAACATTGTATAATCAGCCCCAATTAAATGTTTTCTAAGAGTTGCTATGGTCATAGCATCTCTTTATAGCAATAAAGCCCTAATTAAGATACTGGTAGTGATTTTATTGCATGGTCTGAGCAGCCTGACAGGGGAAAAACTTGCAGCAGGAGTTCTTACATGGCTACCTTTCCCTGTGGCATGGATAATGCACATCCCTGCTGTGCCAGCAACTGCATGGTCCCAAAGTGGGTGTGGAGTCATGTAACTAAGGCTGAATGCTTTATCCAGAATAAGTCTGAGAAGAGAGTATGGACATCCCAATGAGACTGTCTTCCTCTATGTGGTATAGAGTGCCATACCTACAGGTGAGAACCATGCCCAGTGACTGAAAAACCAATGTTATGTTAATGTTAAAAATATTTGGGCTTTGGTTGATGCTGAAAGCAGCTGTGCTTTGATTACAGGTAGGGCCCAGGATTAGTAATATAATAAACATCACTTAGTACACTTGTGTGTAAAATGAGACATGCTAAATTGATTAAGCTTGACAAATGGTACTCACCTATCTCCTGAGTAGATCATATATATTTCTCTGCAGTATGCAGATAGTGCATTCAGCTGAAGAGAGGGGAATAGGCAGAAGCAAGGAGACAGGTACAGTACAGCCAAAAAATTGGGTGATTATTTCCTTATGCACTATAGGTAGACACACCAAGTTTATCAGGGTTGAAAAAAATAACAAAAACATGCAGAGGCCTTATAAATGTATGTGGAGTGAGACAGTCAGAAAAATTGTAACAAAGGATAAAATCTTCCCATGTATTAAACCTTGCTATCAGTTTGGTTTAGAATCTTCTGAGCTGTAAGCTTCTGATCTCCTGACACTTGCTCAATAGTTGATTTTCAGAGTGGTTCACCAAGGCCATTTTCATAACCACACCATTTGTTATGGGATGGTAGTTCTAGACTTTGCATTGTTGCCCTGGCAATCTTCTCTTAAAAGTTTCATTAGATACACAAAACATAATACCAACCTTTAAGCGATTTTTAGATTTAGAGACCCATGAAAGAGACAAACAAGGGTATCTAAAGGACTAAGGATTTTTAAGAAATCAGTTTATAAATGCTATTAAGTATATCTTGTGAGAATAAAAGCAAGTGTTACCAGAATGTTGTTAAGTCTGTGTAAAATCCACTGCTGTGAGTAGGTTACCTCCCAAGAAGATGTTGGCCAGGGAGGCTACCATGGCCTCTAAAAGAATACAGGCAATGTCATTAATGTTGGTTGCATTCCAGAATGGGATGGTACCAGCAGGTGTTATTAAGATTGCTAGAGAGAATTATAGCCCAAAGTCTTACTTAGGTACCGATTCTGCATGCTTCATAATGAAAGGGCCAAACAGTACCAGCTAGTGCAGTAGTAGTTAGGTGGATAGAGACAGAACCAGCTGTCTGATTAAACTTAAAGCCTTCTCCCCAGGAGGACATTCACATCTGAGCATGGTTCTCACCTGCAGGTACTCCTGCCACTCCATTAGGGAAGGGACTACAGAAGTTCCCAACACCGAAGACTTACTGCCACTATTTTGCAGGAGTACAGTAGAAATCATTCATATGTCTTTGTCGTCGGTTTTGGTTTTTTTTTTTTTTTTTTTTTTTTCCCCCTGGTACTGCAAACTTAGGCAAAACCTATGGGCAGGAGCCCATTAAAAACAGCACACAACTGTGATTTACACAATATACTGACTAAGCTGCTTCCTAATATTATATTTGTAACAACAGGTCGTTATAGCTGTTAGAGTTCTTTTGGATATCATTCTGTTTCTCCTTTATATTTCTCACTTGACTTGAAAGAACTACTTCTATTGATCATCAACCATGCTATAGAAACAGAAGGGTAAATAAAAGGAACACGAGTTAGAAGATCATAGCTAGACTTCTGGGTCACCACTTCTGTGATGGCTAATCAACTGACTATATCTGAGGTCTATCAAAACCCAAACACCTGAACATACCTTTGAGGGACTTTTCTTGAAGGATCATTTGAGGTGGAAAGACCCACCCTAAATCTGGGCCACAACTTCTAGTGGCAGACTATATTAATGGACACAGGATAAGGAAGCTTTTTCTTTTTTCTATTTGCCCCCACTCTCACCCACTGGTTCATCTATGCAGCTGCTGAGGCACTCCTACCTTGGTATTAGAACATACTAATTGTCCTATTCTGGTTTATTATTATTATCATCATCATCATTTTAGATGCCTAATGAGAGAGGAAAAGAAACGGTGATGATTTTGGTGGGTGAAAAGTGGGGTGGATCTTGGAGGGGCTAGGAGTGGAAAAACTGTGGTCAGAACATACTGTATGAAAAAAAATCCATTATCAATTAAAAAGAAGACTTAAAAAAAAAAGAAAACCCTACTTCTTTAAGATTCCAATATATACTATAGAACAACTGAGACATCCAGCCTCATGAACTGAACAACTACTGGATCTTGGATTTTCCATATGGAGACAGCCATTTTGGAACTAGCCACACAGCCCATAAACCACTCTAATAAAATTCCTTTTTAATGCATATAGATTCATTCTATCAGTTCTGTTCCTCTAGAGCAGTGGTTCTCAACCTGTGGGTCAAAACTCCTTTTAGACCATTGGAAAACATATTTACATTATTATTGATAACAGCAGGAAAATTGCAATTATGAAGTAGCACTTAAAATAATTTTATGGTTGAAGATCACCACAACTTGAGGAACTATATTAAAGGGTCATACATTAGGAAGGCTGAGAACCACTGCTCTAAAAAATCCTGGGTAAGTCACCCTCCAAGGCTCAGAGACTTTTGCAGGGGGGCAGGCAGCAAGAATATAGGAACTGGAAGATGGCATGGTGGGTTGTATAGTTATTTACAAATCTGATATTGGCATCAAAGAATTCTCTCCAGCTGATTAGTGTCTCAGAGTAGTCAGGGGCCAGGCACTAACTACTTAACTTCCCTCTGTCGCTGTCTTAGAGTCTGGCTTGATGCAGCAGCAGTTGATAAAAATTATCACACAATCATTTTAAAAACAAGACAGCATGTGTTCACATTTCAACAAACTCTAATATTGGAAATATAAAAAAAAGTTTCCAAACACCATTTTATTTGCTCAAATATAAGAATTCACTTCCACTCAAACACATGACAAATTCATGTATTCATCTGGTTTTGTTCTTTACAACACGCTGGCTTTTATAGTGTCTACAAGTCTTTAAGCCTTGGTCTTTCTAATATCACTCTTCTATTATTGCACTTTGAAGCAGGACTAAATACCTCACAATGTTGAGTATTTAAAAATGATTTTCCTGCACATTCTTGAGGACTTCAGAGCTATTATCCACAAGCATGCATGTGCTGTTACACTCACATGTCTCTGTCAAGGTTTCTTACATTCTTGGTATGTGTAGAGTTTTACTCCAGAATGAATATTTTGAAGGTGGAATAAAAGACAAATTTTTATTAAGGCATTTTCTTGGATTTCTTACAGGATGAGTTTTTCCAATGTATCTACAATTTTAGCATTAGAAGAAAGATTTGACAAACTGAATGCATTTTGAGGGTTCTGTAGTGTGTGGAGTTTCCAATGAAGAGCAGGACATGAGGATAGCACATGGGTATATATTTTATATTGTTTCTCTTCAGTATAGGTTTTCTGATATGCAACAAAACTGGTACAAAATCTAAGAGCTTGGCCACATTCTTTAGGTTCCTACATTTTGTCCTCATTATATCTATTTTTGATATTATACTACAAAAATGTTTTTGTTTAAGATTTCCCCACATTGTTACACTTGCAAGAATTTTCTTCAGTATAAATTTTTGTGATATTTTCTAAGATTCCAACCTTCATTAAAGAGTTTCAAAAATTTATTTTGTCCTTGTTTTTCTCTATTATAGATCCTGTTGTGACTCAAAAAGATAAAGATTTTTTTTTTTTTTTTTTTTGGTTTTTTTTTACAGGGTTTCTCTGTGTGGCTTTGCACCTTTCCTGGAACTCACTCCATAGCCCAGGCTGGCCTCAAACTCACAGAGATCTGCCTGGCTCTGTCTCCCGAGTGCTGGGATTAAAGGCATGTGCTACCACCGCCCAGCTAAGATAAAGATCTTGATAAAGAATATGCCAACTTACTTACAATGGTATTTTTATCTCCAGTGTGTGAATTTTCTGATGTCTTCTAAGAGTTGAGAATCGGGTAAAATATTTGTCACATTCATGACATTTGTAAGGCTTCTCTCCAGTATGAATTCTCTGATGCCTTCTAAGATTTGAATGCTGGGTAAAGGATTTGTCACAGTCTTTGCATTTGTAAGGTTTCTCTCCAGAATGAATTTTGTGATGTGTTTTCAGAATTGAGTTGGTGGTAAAGGATTTGTCACATACTTCACAGTGGTAAGGCTTCTCTCCAGTATGGGTTCTATAATGCCTTTTAAGATGTGACAACTCAAGGAAAGTCTTACCACATTCTTTGCACATGTATAGTTTTTCTATAGAATGTATTTTCTGATGCTTTCTAAAAGATGAACAGTGAATAAATGATCTGTCACACTCATTGCATTTGTAAGGCTTCTCACCAATATGGGTTCTGTAATGGCTTTTAAGGTATAGCAACTGATAAAACACCTTGCCACATTCTTGACAAGTATAAAGTTCCTCAGCAGTATGGATTTTCTTATGTCTCCTGAAAGTGGAACCATGGGCAAAGGATTTGTCACATTCCTGACATTTGTAAGGCTTCTCGCCAGTATGGACAATGAAATGGCTTTTAAGTGCTGACAACTGAAGAAAAGACTTACCACAGTCCTTGCATCTATAAGGTTTCTCTCCAGTATGAATTTTTTTATGTGTTCCAAGATTTGAGCAATGGGTAAAGGATTTGTCACAAACATCACATTTATATAGCTTCTTTCCAGTATGAATTCTTGGATGTCCAGTGAGGCTTGAGCAGGAACCAAAGCATTTCCCACACTTCCTAAATTTGTGTGGTTTCTCTCCAATACAGACTGCGTGTTGCATAAGTTTGTAGGTAGTGGCAAATAATGAATTTTTATATTTGCAAGTTTTTTCTCCAGTGTGCATGCTTTTATCTATATTTAGATTTGATGATTCAATCGAGGTATTCCTGTGACTACAATCACAGCTAAAGTTATCAAAATATTCTGTAGTATTACTTGTTTTATAAACTGTATATCTGTTGGATTCATGAAGGATTTTGTCAAGATCATTACATTTAGAATATATCTCTTCACTATCCATATGTTGATGGACAATCGCACACATGCAATAGTTCTCTGAAAAATGAGTACATTAATAGGGTTTGATATAAGATTAAACAGATTCAATGTATAATTGTTTTCCTAAGTTCTCTCTTTTAAGTAAACTAGTAATTCAGAATAGAGCTCTCAGTAGTGGAGATTTTTTGCCCATTATAATTGTTATGGATTCCCACAAAAATGCACACAGTAATAATCTTCAAGGATCAATGATTTATAGTAGCCCCTTCATTCTCATCTAAAATGTATAACTTGGCACAAGTAACTGAGGAATCAGTAATTAAATTTGGGATGGAGCTTTCTGACTATATTTAGAATATATTACTTATTTAAATTTTTTCAGAAATTAATAAAGAAATAGTTTAATTAAATACTGCATTTATAATATTTACTTAAGTATATGCAGCAAAGATTAATCTTTAGAATACTTAAGTTCTTTTAAAATTAAATGCTTCCTTAAAACTTTCATAGGGCATTTATCTCAAAGACATGTTGAGTATTCAAAAGTGAAGGCAAAGTAAATATTTCTGCTAGGTATCATATGCTGTAGATCATTTGAGGAAGAGACATCATTGTTAGTAATTGCTTATTTCTAACCCTATGTTGACTTAGATCCACATACTACTGTGTTTTCCCTATTTCCTTAAGTGGAAATTCCCCAGACCACTGCTTTCACTGGTTCCTGAGATGACTTTCTGGAAGGGGAATTCCACTAAGAAAACAAATGAAGGATTCAACATGATGATATATTTACAAGGAAGGCAATTACATGGAGTCATGATAGATTATACTATTTTTAAAAATAAAGGGTGTAATATATTTACAAGGAAGGTAATTAAAGAATAATCCTACTTCATGGACTTATGACAGATTATAAAACATACAATCATTTCAAGGTGACAGCATTGCATACTAGTATTAAGTCAATATAACTTAGATAAAATAAGACAGAGAGTCTTCTGATGCATCTTGAGGATACCATTTTGCAACTTCAAGAATTATTGTGAGTGGAACTGAATGTGGTAAAGCCTTTTTCAGACAGTACTTCATGTTTTACTTGAACCCCTTATTTTGGACCTGTTCATTCATTCACAACACCACCTGGTTCTCTGTTTATCTGGCTATCGTCTCCTCTCTCCTCACATTTAAGGATACTTTGCCTGTCTTCCAAGAGGTGACCAAGTCTACCCTGCAGATAATTCCTGTGCTTTGTAAAGTGGAACACAACCCTTGCTAGATTCTTTATAAAATTACCTGGACATCTAAGCTAACAATACTCTGCTCAGCAGATGACCAAAGCACAAACTAAAGAATTCTAGAAACAAATTGCCAATTGCTTTTTCCTGTCAGTATCTTGAAGATATTTAGGAAATATTTTCAGCCTGTGGATTTTAAAACTATATCAGATGAATGATGAAAATGGAACTTTAAGATACGGGGGGGGGGCTGGAGAGATGGCTCAGAGGTTAAGGGCACTGACTGCTCTTCCAGAGGTCCTGAGTTCAATTCCCAGCACCCACATGGTGGCTCACAACCATCTGTAATGAGATCTGGCACCCTCTTCTGTATACAAAATAAATAAATAAATCTTAAAAAAAAAGATATGGGTGGGCACACTATATGTTTTTGAGTTTCTGAATGTATCATAGAACAAAAATGAAGGATGCATAATACCTCCAAAAGGGAGGACAAAACAAACACATAATGCAAAGAAAAACTTCATTTCTACTACCAAAATTTTGATAATTTCCTTTAGTTTGTGAGACAGCTTCACAGAGTCTACACTTCTAAAAAGCTGATGCATAAAAAGGATGAATGTCAGGAGCTGAGGAAGCCCTGAGTCTGTGAAGTCCTGAGTGAGAGTCCATTGTTACAGAACTGGCCATGTCAAGGACCACAGTCTCAGACCTATGGGAAAATGATGAAGTCTTCCTCTTCAGGGTAAGGCTTAGAAAGATAGTAAAGCCTTCCTCTGGGGTCTATATGGAAACAATGACCATGTGTGCAGAAAATGTCCACTTCAGCTTTCTTCTCCTAGATGTTTATGGCCTTAAGACTGCTCCCCTACAGTGAATGCTCCTAATAAATTTAACTAAATCTGTCCCCTTGATTCAACTGTACACCATAAACGTGCTTCCTTGTTTATTCATATAAAACCACACTTCGTTGTTCAGCTCTATGCAGTAGCCCCACCTCCTTCTTCAACTCTCTGTAATAAACACACTGAGTTTCCAGGGTGCTGTGGTTTCTCCATCTAAGAACTAAGCCCACCTGATCTCAGCTTTTCTGGGTGTTCATGTGTTTGTTTTTCTTCATTCTTTCACTGCTGCTACTCAGGTCAAGTACCTAGAGTTATGCAAAGATATGACAGATTGAACTAGGAATTCTGCAATAAAAATATTCTCACCCACAGAGACCAGATTGCTGTAATTCTCCAACATCACATCAATGTACAAAGCCCTCTGAATAGAGTCCAGGTATTCCCACTCCTCCTGGGAGAAGTCCACAGCCACATCCCTAAATGTCAACAGACCCTGAAAAAACAAACCATAGTTTATTATGAACTACTATACTAAATAGAGTGCTTTTCTATATACAAGGAGACAAAAAATTATGGAAATTAAACACTTTAGATAACATTATCAGAAGCAGATAATTAAAGGCTCGCAAGGTTTCAATATATAACATTTCTAACAGAAAAGTAGACATGACTACCCACCTGAGATGTGTTTACCAGAGAACCAGCCATTTCTCCCTGTTGCTCTCTTCTCTCAGCCTTTTGTATTAAGAACAATAATAGGAATTCTTCTGGTCCTTTCATATCAAAATGTCAAACATAAAATGCTAAAATTAATACTGAGATTTTTTTTAAGGAACAATGACAACATAAGAGGAACAAACCCCCAGAATAATGCCAGATGCTGTGTCAACAATCCCAAAGCCAGGTGAGCATGGGATATATATTTAAAGGCCTGAAAGAAAAGAAGTGTCAACCACATTGTTGCGCCCAGAAAAACTGCCTTGTAAAATTGTTGGAGAAGAACATTTCAAGATAATCACAAATTAACACAATTTATTTCAGCCAAGTAGCACTGCAGATAACAAATAGTGACAAACCATAAACAGACTCATTAGAGAGAAAATATCCATGAGAAGATAGGAAATGATACATTTCATTTGTGTAATACACAAATACAGGCGAGACAAGAAGTAACCAAATGTGTCCAAACACAGCAAAGGATTAATTTCAAGAAGGAAGACAGAAATGTACTACCAATAATCCAACCACCAAGAGTAGCAATGAAATCAGAGGGAAGAAATCCTATGGAATAAAATTCTCAATAGAAACAGAAATGTCATCTCACAAAGCTTACCAAGTATTCATGATAAAACTTCTAAAGGAACTAGGAATACATGGAACAGAGCTCACACAATACAGGATGTGTATGCCAAAATTAAGACAACAGTGCAGGGCAAAGAAAAATATGTATATTATTATTTCTAACACTGTAATTTTTAAGATTTATTTATTTTATGAGTGTTTTGCCAGCATGTATGTATGTGCACCATGTGTGTATCTGGTGCCTCTGGAGTTCAGAAAAGAGTGCTGAATCCCCTGCTTGTGGGGGGTCATGTGGGTACTGGAACTGAACCCTGGTTCTCTGAAAGCAACAAGTGTTAACTGCTGAGCCATCTCTCCAGCCTTTACCTATAAAATTTTAACAAGAAAAATATACAAACTCTCTTCAGTTTCATTTAATAAAGAGTATTAAGAGTTAGCTTGAAGCTGGGCGGTGGTGGTGCACGCCTTTAATCCCAGCACTTGGGAGGCAGAGCCAGGGGGATCTCTGTGAGTTCGAGGCCAGCCTGGTTCACAGAGCAAGACCCAGGACAGACACCAAAACTACACAGAGAAACCCTGTCTCGAAAAAAACCAAAATAAATAAATAAATAAAATAAGTTAGCATGAGAAAACTGAAAAAGAAAAAAAAAGCAATGAAAGTAGGAAAGGAATACATCAAACTACTTTTTTTCAGTGATGACAAGTCCCACAGACACCATGAGAAACTGTTAGATGTGATAAGTGCTTTAAGTAATACTCAACAGAAAATTAACATATAAAAATTACTAATTTTCCCATGTGCCTAAAATGAGCACATGCAGAAATAAATTAGGAAATTAATCCGCTAACAGCACTTTTCAAAAGGCACAGGAATAAGCTTAACTATGGAGCTGAATAACTTCTAAGATGAATTGTAAAATTTTTATTTAAAATTGTTTTACATATATTTCATATATTCATCCCCCTCTGAACTCCTCTCAGATCCTCCTTCCCTCCCTCCCCACCTAACTTCATGTTTCTCTCTCTCTCTCTCTCTCTCTCTCTCTCTCTCTCTCTCTCTCTCTCATGCAAAAACAAAAACCAGGAAAAACAACAAAAAAAATTAAAAATGAAAATCCACAAACAAAAAGGGACAATAAGACAAAAAAATCTAAAACAAAAGGTACATACATGCACATGTGTGCATGAACACACACACACACACACACACACACACACACACACACACACAAACAGAAGAATCTGTTTTATGTTGGGCAACTACTCCTTGGCATGGGGTCTGCCCTGGAATATGGTTGATACCCAGTAATACTCCACTGGAGAAAATTCATTTTTGCTTTCCTAGCAGATAGCAATTACAAAGTTCTTGGCCAGGGATGGGAATTTGTGCCCACTTCCATTTCTCAGTGCTGTTTTTTTTTTTTTTTTTTGTCTGGTTTGAACTCTTGTGCTGATCTTATACACACTGCTACTTGTGATAAAATTTTTAAGGCACTAAATAAAAAAAAAAGGGGGAAGGGAAAGATAGTAAATAAGAAAGTGGGTTTCCAGTCACATTGACTAAGATAAATGACAATGTGCAAGTGGCCATATTCCCAATAACAGTCTAAGTAATCAGTGCAATCCTTGTCAGCAAATAACGGCTTAAAATTTATTTTATTATTTTTTACATATATAAGTGCTTGGGCTGCATGTATGTCTGTGCACCATGGATGCCTGGCGCCTGCAGAAGCCAGAGGTGGATGTCAGATCATCTGCAACTATTGTTACAGATGATTTTGAGCAACCATGTGGATGCTGGGAAATAGATTCAGGTACTTTGCAAGAACAGCCAATACTTCTAACTGCTGAGCCATCTCTTCAGTCCCTCCCCATTTCCCCTTTGCTTTAGAGTCAAATTATCACTAAGTAGTGCTGGCTGGCCTCGGTCCTATAGAGAGGCTGCCTGCTTCTTTCTCCTGAGTACTGGGATTTAAGGTCAACTTTGTACTTCCACATAACAAATGTATGACATTTTCCTAATCTCATACAGCTTATTTAACAATATATTCCATTTTATGTTCATTATGTATCACAAAATAAAGATATATTCAGAATGTCTGAATACTATTGCTAATCTCGTGTTTACATAAATATGGAGCCATTATATATACATATATATTACATGTATGTCATACTTTTAGTCTTTTGATAATGGATATTTTAACGATTTCTTTTTTAATTATTTCTATTTATTTATTTACTAATTCCATGTGTGTTTGTCTGTATGTATGTGCACAAATTTTGCACCTGCTGCATGCAGAGGTCAGAAGAGGGCACCACAGATTCCCCGGAACTGGAGTTACAGATGATGTGAGCTGCCATGTGGGTGCTAGGAATCAAATATGGGCCCTCTGGAAAAGCAGCCAGTGCTCCTAATCTCTGAGTCATCTCTCCATCCCTCTTTATACATTTAAATGCACTGAGAAACCAATTGTACCCAGTTATATTCCAGTTCCAAGGGATATAATGCCCTCTTTTGGCCTCCAGGGGCATCAGGCTTGCATACAGTACACAGATATACATGCAACCCAATCACCTATACACATAAAGGTATTTTTAGATTTAAAAATAAATATATATGAAGAATATGGAACAGTTTGTTGAAGGAGACTTAGGTCAAAATGAATACACAGACCTAATGAATACACAGAATAATTCAACTTATTTTCTGATGCAGATGATGAGTTCTGTTTTGCAATCATAAGCTATGGACTGACTGATCACTGTGGAGATTTTGAAGATCTGGGTGCTGTGGCTACATAGTAGAATAAGAAAACTGTGAATATCAAATACAATTCACCTTTTCTTCTGTAAGACATCTCTGCTATAGAAGATGCTAGGTGACAGCACTTCTCTGTACTACATATTCCTTCATAATTAGGGTAGATCCTCTCAGAACTTATTCCTGCACTCCTAACTACATCATCCATATGATAGACCCTATATTCTCACATGACAATGGGTATTTACTAGCTCTGAACTCCATGAACAAAAGAAGTTCATTCCTAATCTGTGAGGAACCTTCTTTCTGATGCTGTCAGGAGGTATCAGCAATCTCATCACAGATGCAGGCTCCACATTTATTTCTAATTGTCACACCAACAAAGATATTCTCAAGATCGTTCCTGAGCTTGTATCTTAAACCCTCAAACTAGATTTTTATAGGAATATGTTTTACTTACTTTTCTGTTGCTGTGATAAGGTAACCATACCAAGGCAACTTAACAGGAGGCGGGGTTTATTTGGGCATATAGTGACAGGATAAGAGTCTGTTGTGTTAGGCAGGAATGGAAGCAAACAGGAGTCATGATGCCTGGAGCAAGATGCTGAGAACTCACATCTTCAAATGCAAGCAAACTGGGAAAAGGTTTTAAACTCTCCAAGTCCTCCTCCAGTGACATGTTTCCTACAAAAGGCCGCACACAAACATCCTCAAACCATACTACCAACTAGAGACCATGTATTCATATGACTATGGGAGACATTTATCATGAAAACCACAAAAAATCCTCTATTCTCAAGTGGTACTTAATTCTGCCATTTCTGGTGTCTCAAAGTTTCTTGTTGCCATCTACAATGCTGAATCACTGCAGATGTTTCAGTGTTCCTTGTCCAGGTCAGTTGGAAGAGTTACTGTCTGTGTCATATAAGAAACAATGAACAGTAATTCTTCAACACACAGCTTTAACACCACAATGAGTCCTTGATCAACAGGCTGCAGAGGAGATGCTTTATAAGCAGGCATGAAAATAACATCACTATCATTGTACATTCCCTCACAGTCCCTGGGAGACCAGAGAGTTATAAATGGGCAGCAAGCAATACTACAACAAGAAACTTCTTTTTTAGCTCAGTAAATGAATGCATCTGTTTGCTAAAATAATCCCTAATGGGGACTTTATAAACATGCAGAGCCCATTGATGTAGCACTTAATGAACCAAGAAATATTAAGATGGTAAATACGGGTTAGGCTCAGTTTTTCATGACTGACTGCTTCAGTTGGTAAGGAGTGAGCCAATCTCTGTTGATTCTGTGAAGCTAGGCATTAGCTTCTCATTTCTTGTTCTGATTGCTCTGATTGTTACAAATAATAATGGAGTGACAGGCTGGAAGGAAAGAGGGCACATAATTACCCATCAGGAATGAGGTTTGCTAGGAAAAGGGCCTTAACACCATGACCCAGCCTTAAGATGGAAGAGCATTTGTGAGAAACAATAATATACTATCAAGAGGCTAACAGAACAAGGCCTTGAAGGGGAAGAGAGGTTTTCCTTTAAGTCCTGCCAAGGAGTTTCAATATGAGTGAAAATAAGGCAAGTATTGAGATAGTAATTGTCATAAGTGAGAAAGTGGAGGAGGGCATGCCAGAGCAGAACCTTGAGAGAAATCTCATAAGGAGTCTTCAGAGAAATCCCATAGCAAAGAAAGTATCAAACTTTAATGACTTTTAACAGGGTGTTGGAAAATTTACACCTGGATTTAGTTCAACATGGCATACATGACATACAACATGAGAGAGCCACATACTGGTGAGGACCATAAATTAGAAGCTGAAACCATGCAACAGATATCAATGATGTGTTTTACTGTAGGAGTAACTTGAAAAGTAAAGGCAAATTAATTGGAAATATATGGGAGAAAAGAATGAGTTCTTAGTAGCACATGGGGAAATAAAGTTTCAGTGTTACAAAAGTAGAATTGATCTTAAGCAAGTTCTGAGATTGAGGCAGGAACAGTTTTCCTCTAAAAATATTCGAGGACTGGACAGATTCAGTGCTGAATTCCCCAGGTCCTTTACAAAATTGTTACACTGATGCTACTCTGAGAGACTGCTTAAAACATGAAGGGAAAAAAATGGCAGAAAACTTGGTGTACAAAGCCAGATTTACTGTGATATCAAAAGTAGAAAGGACAAGCACGTGGAAAGGAAATCACAGACCTCTTGCCTGGATGGATACAGACACAAAGGTTCTCTCTAAATTACATGAAAACTGAATTAAAGTTGATTTCATTCTCCTAATGTAAGAGTGATTTGTTCAACATAAACAAATCAATCAAAAAACAAAGCAAATGCATAGACTCAGTGAGAGAAGAAACATGATCATGTGCAGAGATTCCTAAGAAGCCTCGGGAAACACTTCACATTTGCTTAATAGCTTTGAACATTCTGAAAACAGAAGGAAGAAACCTCAACAAAACAAAGACTATAAGCCACAAACCTAAATCCAAATACTAAATGACAAAACTGGACTTATCCCATGCTAATCAGGATAGAGACAAAGGCATCCACACCAATTCAACATAGTGCATCAATTATTACCCAGAGTAAGATGGAATAAAAAAAGTTTTAAAGGGTCAACGTAGGAAAGCCAGGATGCAAGTTACCCCAATTAGCAAGAAATATAATTTTGCAGTTCAGAGACTATAAATATTCCATCAGAACATTACATCTGATTAAGGTTACATCTCATAACTTTAATAAGCTATTCATAAGCTTAAAAATCCACATACAAAAGTCAGTTTGTGTTGTACATACCAATAAAAAGTGCTGACAAGTCAGCTGAACACTCACAGTGTCCTAAAAAATATCTTAGACTCCCTGATGACTAGCAATCATAGCACCAAAAGGTGGTATGCAGGCTGCTGGAGAAGAAGAGTGACCAGGGCAATACCCAGATATGGACCCTGTGTGCTATAACTCCACCCTACCTGGCAAGGTACGACCAATTTTGCAATGATCCCAAGACTGTTTCCTGGGTAACCACGTGCTTTGTGATTGAATTTGAGGCCCTCTCCACAGAAGGAAAAACACACAAGGCACAATAAACCTAGCAAAAGCCCATGGAAAGGGAAGGTGGTAGGCACAATGAGAGAAGATGGATATATATATATATATATATATTCAAATGATTCTGCTTTAACCCATAGCCTAGTGCTGCTTTCAGCAATAGGCACCAGATATTTCAGAGACTCATAACTTATCAAATACTGAGAACAAGTGACTGCTGAGTACACAGACATAAATGGGAAAGCTACATTATTCTGTCCAAATCACAAAGAATTTTACAAAAGAGGGGGGCAATAAGAATATAAGACCTGGCCAGGCAATGGTGGCACATGCCTTTAATCCCAGCACTCAGGAGGCAGAGGCAAGCAGATCTCTGTGAGTTCGAGGCCAGCCTGGTCTACAGAAGTGAGATCCAGGACAGGCACAAATACTACACAGAGAAACCCTATCTCGAAAAATAAACAAACAAACAAAAAGAAAAGAAAGACTATTAAGGGCTGCAATGAACATAGTTGAGCACATGTCCTTGTGGTATGATTGAGCATTCCTTGGGTATATACCCAAGAGTGGTATAGCTGGGTCTTGAGGGAGATTGATTCCCAATTTTCTGAGAAACTGCAATATTGATTTCCAAAGTGGCCATACAAGTTTGCATTCCCACCAACAGTGTAGGAGTGTTCCTTGCTCCACATCCTCTCCAACATAAGCTGTCTTCAGTGTTTTTGATCTTAGCCATTCTGATAGGTGTAAGATGGTATCTCAGAGTCTTTTTGATTTGCATTTCCCTGATGACTAAGGATGTTGAGAAATTCCTTAAATGTCTTTCAGCCATTTGAGATTCTTCTGTTGAGAATTCTCTGTTTAGCTCTATAGCCCATTTTTTAATTGGACTGTTAGGTATTTTGATGTCTAGTTTCTTGAGTTCTCTATATATTCTGGACATCAGCTCTCTGTCAGATGTGGGGATGGTGAAGATCTTTTCCCATTCGGTAGGCTGTCATTTTGTCTAACTGACTGTGAGAAAAACAATGACATCATGAGGTTTGCAGGCAAATGGATGGAACTAGAAAATATTCTGAGTGAGGTAAGCAAGACTCAGAAAGACAAACATAATATGTACTCACTCATAAGTCGATACTAGATGTAAAGCAAAGGATAACTAGACTGCAACTCACAGCTCCAAGGAGGCTATCTAGTAAAGAGGACCCTAAGAAAGACACAGCGATCCTCCAGTGACAGAGAAATGGATGAGATTTACATGAGCAAACTGGGGGTAAGGGGGGGGGGTTAATGGAAGGCAAGGGTTGGGGGAAAGAGACCTTGGGGGAGTGGGAGGTCCCAGCTGGATCAGGAACAGAGTGGGAGAACAAGGAAAGAGATACCATGATGAAGACACCGTGGGAATAGGAAAAAGCAGAGTACTAGAGAGGTTCCCAGGAATCTACAAAGGTGACTTCACTATAGACTACTGGCAATGGTCAACAGGGTGCCTGAGCTGACCTACTGTGGTGATCGGATGGCCAAACACCCTAACTGTCATGATAGAACCCTCATTCAGTGACTGATGGAAGCAGATGCAGAGATCCACAGCCAAGCCCCAGGTGGAGCTCCAGGAGTCCAATCGACAAGAGAGAGAAGGGATTCTATGAGCAAGAGATATTGAGACCATGGTTGGAAAAAGTACAGAGACAACTAGCCAAACTAGTGGAAACATATGAACTGTGAACCAATAGCTCAGGGCCCCCCATGG
Source organism: Peromyscus aztecus (assembly GCA_902168405.1). Classification (NCBI taxonomy): domain Eukaryota; kingdom Metazoa; phylum Chordata; class Mammalia; order Rodentia; family Cricetidae; genus Peromyscus; species Peromyscus aztecus. The sequence continues at coordinate 7,845 of CABHPQ010163187.1, read as the reverse complement.
TACTGGAATAGGCCCTTAGGATAAGTGAGACAGTTGTTTAGCTTGAATTGTTTAGGGGGCCCCCAGGCAGTAAGACCAGGATCTGTCCTTAGAGCATGAGCTGGCTTTTTGGAGCCTAGTGCCTATGCTAAGATACTTTGCTCAGCCTTGGTGCAGGGAGGAGGTGCTTGGACCTGCCTCAGTTGAATGTACCAGGCTCTGCTGACTCCCCATGGGAGACTTTGCCTTGGAGGAGGTGGGAATGGGGGGTGGGTTGGTGGGGGAAGGCTGGGGGGTGGGAGGAGGGAGGACAGGGGAATCCGTGGTTGATATGTAAAACAAATAGAAAATCTCTTAATAAAAACAAAGATAAAAAATAAATAGATAAATTTAAAAAAAAGAAAATATGAAAAACATAAAAAAATAAATAAATCTTTATCACACTCTTAAAAAAAGCTGCAAGAGAAAAATACCAAGATATAAATGTAGGCTTATCAGAATTACACCTAATTTCTCAACGAAGACTTTAAAAGCTAGAAGGGCCTGGACAGATATGCTACAGACTCTAAAAGACTACAGAAGCCAGTCCAGGCTAGAATCACCAAAATTTTAATCACAATAGATAAAGGAAGAAATTCCACAATAGAACCATATTTAAGCAATATCTATCTATAAATTCACCCCTAAAGAATCCACCAAAAGGAAAAATACCAATCTAAAGAGATTAACTACACCCAAGAAAACACAGGGAATTAATATTCTCAGACAAGCAAACTGAAAGAGGTGAAGCACATACATGCACACACACCTTCACCACTACCACCACTGACAACAAAATAACAGGAATCATCAAATATTTCTATCAATATAACTCCCCTGACATCAATGGTCTCAATTACACAGTAAAAAGACACAGACTAACAAGATGTATGCAAAACAGGATCCATCCTTCTGGTGCATTCAAGAAACACACCTTAACATCAAGGATAGACATCACCCCCGATTAAAAATAAAGGGAAAAAATTAGAGGGAAATGGATCCAGGAAGCAAGTCAGTCAAGTCATTTTAATTTTTTTTTTTTGTTTGTTTGTTTTTGTTTTTCGAGACAGGGTTTCTCTGTGTAGTTTTGGTTTCTGTCCTGGATCTTGCTCTGTAGACCAGGCTGACCTCGAACTCACAGAGATCCCTGGCTCTGCCTCCCAAGTGCTGGGTTTAAAGGCAAGTGCCACTGCCGCTCATCTGACATTGCAATTCTTAACATCTATACACCAAACACAAGGGCACATAAGTTCATAAAAGAAACACTACTACAGCTTAAATCACATATTGACCCTTACACACTAATAGTAAAAGACTTCAATGCTCCACTCTTGCCAATACAGGTCATCCAGACAAAAACTAAAGCGAGAAATGCTGAAACTAATCAACATTATAAACCAAATGGACCTAACAGATATTTACAGTACCTTTCAACCAAACACAAAAGACTATATCTTTTTCTCTGCACCTCATAGAAATTTCTCAAAACTTACAACATACTCATAAACAAAGTAAGTGTCAACAGATACAAGAAAATTACAATATCCTGCATCCAATCTGAACACCATGGATTAAAGTTGGACAACAACAACAATAGAAACAACAGAAAGCCTACAAACTCATAAAAACTGAACAATTCTCTATTGAATGAAAAATGAGTCAGGACAGAAATAAAAAAAAAATTAAAACTTTCTAGAACTGAATGAAAATGAATACACAACAAACCTAAACTTATGGGACACAATAAAGGCAATTCTAAGAGGCAAGTTCATAGTACTAAGTGCCTGCACAAAAAAGTTGGAGAGATTTCATACTAGTAACTTAACAACATACCTGAAAGATGTGGAACAAAGAGAAGAATTAACAACCAAAGGAGTATACTGCAAGACATAATCAAACTCAAGCCTGAAATCAACAAAATAGAAAAAACAAACAATACAAAGAATCAATGAAACAAAGAATTGGTTAGAGAAAAACAATAAGACTGACAAATTCTTATCCAAATTAACTAAAAGGTGGAAAGAGAATATCCAAGTTGACAAAATTAGAAAGGAAAAGAGGACATAAGAGAAACTAAGAAAATCGAGAGAATCATTTTGTATTTGTATTCCATCAAACTGGAAAATCTAAGAGAAACGGATCATTTTCTCTATTTACATCACCTACAAAAGTTAAATCAAGACCAGGTAGGCAATTTAAACATACCTTTAACCACTAGTAAAATAGAAGCAGTCATTAACAATCTATGAATCAAAAAAAGCCTAGGGACTGATGATTTCAGTGAAGAATTCTACCAGACTTTCAAATAACAGTTAATGCTAACACTCCTCAAATTATTCCACAATATAAAAACAGAAAGAACATTGCAAGTTTATTTTTATGAGGCCACACTTACCCTGATAATCAAACTACATAAAGACCCAACAAAGAAAGAGAATTGCGAATCAATTTCCATAATGAACATAGATGCAAACTTTCTCAATAAAATACTTGCAAACCAAATCGAAGCACACATCAAAATGATCATCCACCATGATCAAGTAGACTTCATCCCAGCAGGAATTGTTCAACATATGTAAATCAATAAATGTAATCCACCATATAAACAAACTGAAAGAGAAACACCACATGATCATCTGGTTAGATACAGAAAAGGCCTTTGACAAAATACAACACCCCTTCATGATAAAAGACCCGGAGAGATTAGGGATACAAGGAATATACCTCAGCATAATAACAGCAGTTTACAGCAAACACAAAGCAAATATCAACTCAAATGGAGAGAAACTTAAAGCAACTCCACTAAAATCAGGAACAAAACAAGGTTATCCAATCTCTCCATGTCTATTCAATACAGTACTTGAAGTCTCAGCTAGAGCAATATAACAACTGAAAGAGATCAAAGGGATATAAATCTGAAAGGAAGAAGTCAAAGTATCTTTATTTGCAAATGATAGTACATACAAGTGACCCAAAATTCCAACAGGAGAAACCTCCAGTTCATAAACACTTTCAGCAAAATACCTGGATACAAAAACAACTCACAAAAATGAGTAGCCCAACTATATACAAAAGACAAAAGAAAAAGACTGGTATAATTCTACTATACTCATAGATCAGTGCCTTGCTCAGCTATCACCAGAGGCTTCCTCCTGTAGCAGATGGCAATAAACAGAGTCACAACCAGAAAATAAAGAGAGTGAGAGACATTGGAACAATCAGCTTTAAACTTGATGTCTCTATCAAATACCTCTCCTCAGGGTAAGGGAACCCTGAAGAAGAGGCAGAAAGAATGTAAGAGACAGAGGGGTGGAGGACCCCATGAAAACAAACCTCTAAATCAACAGGATTGAAGCATATGTGAACTCACAGAGATTGAGGCAGCATGCACAGGGACTGCAGGGGTCTGCACCAGATTGAGTCCTAGAGCTGAAAGCAGACACATGCCCCCATCTCTAATCCAGAAGCAAACTCCAATTGATAATCACCTGCTAATAAAAATTTAGTTTGCTCCAAGGGAGTCTCACTGGGAAACTACACTTAAGGGTACATTAACAGCAGTACAAAGCCAACAGAAAATGAACACAATGGCATCTTTGGATGTTCCTTGTCTCATAATGTTGTGTCAGGGCTTTCTACTTGTTTTTTATTTATTTGTTTTCTTTTTAATTTTATCTTACTTTCATTTAATTTTTTAGGTTTATTTTTAATATATTCTCTCTTTTCCCCTACAGGTTCTTTGGGTATATATTATGGTTTCCAGTTTAGTGTTTTTTATAGGATTTCTGAGACCCACCCAAACAAGTGGGACTTTGTCTGTACCTGTTTCTTGTGTCTTTTCTAGGGTTCTTTTCCTTCTGTTTGTTTGTTTTGTTGTAGTCTGATGCATTACTTTTTGTTTTATGTTCTTATATTTCACTTTATTATTGTCCGTTAGAAGCCTGTTTGTTTTCCAATGAGAGACAGGAAGAGTGAGACAAATGGGTGGTGGAGTGAGGAGGGAAAAACAAAATAAAACCAACCAAACAAAAAGATATACCCTCATCAAGAAGGAAGGGTGATGGTCACAATTATGGTAGGCAATAGACAAAGAAAAATCTATTCAAATACAAAACAAAGAATATTACTAACCAGGGACAAAATGGCCCATTCACTATAAGACTATGTGATTAATATGGATACATTTTACAAAACATTTTCTAAGATAAAGCAAGCCTTGGTATATTTTCAGGGAAAAAAATGGACAGTGGTGCTGGGAAAGGTGAATACTCCACAGTCACTGAAGAGAATGAAATCGAACAGGATATTAGTAGGGAAAGCAGACCATGAACGGCACACAGAGCCAATTACGCCTAGCAGGCCTGCAGAGAATCAGACACACAACAGCAGAAGGATTCAATCTTCTGAACCATCAAGTAACACTCTTCTGTACTGTAATGCCTCAGATATAGAACAACCAATCTGGAATAAGGAAATCAATAGCAGCTAGAAAACCAATCTGGAGTACAGACAATAACAGCAGATAGAAAACATAATACACAAATGGTATGTGAATACTGACACATGGTTAACATGCTCTTATTCATACAAGAGAACAAAATGTAGGAGGAAGTTAGTCCTCTGAAACGATTTAATGCAATTCATATCAAAATCCTACTGACATCTTTTTTGCAGACATTAATCCTAGAAGGATATACAATTTTGAGAAAATACAGAGTTCAAAGATCTTTGAAAAAAAAAGAGAAAACTTAGAGGTGATTTCAAAATACATTCAAATTACAGTGAAATCACGTGGTACTAGCATGAAGACGGACAACCAGAGATAGGAAGGGGAAGGCAATACATGGAGTTTAACACTTTGTGAAGATACTAAGCAATTCTTATCAAAATTCTCCTTGAATTGTTGGAGAAAATGGAGAAATTAACTCTAACAGATATAAAATCTGAAGAAACTACAAATAGCTTTGAAATTCTGAGAACAGGAACAAATTTAGAGGCATCAATTTTCCTTTACAATATATTAAAATTATAGTGATGAAAACCAGGTAATACTGGTATGGAAGCACAGAGACATGAATGGAACAGGGACATCACAACTCACAAGCATAGTCAAATAAAATTATATGTATATGTATATCCACACATAGAAAGTCTAATGTCTACAACAGGGCAATCCTGAAGAGATTCTTCTCAGCAGTCTTGTCTATATCATTTCTAGTAAAACAGAATGTGGCCAAACCCTTTTCACATCAGGTTTCCACTTTCATGAAAGCCTGAACCTGGGCCCTGCCTCTACCCTCCCTGGTACCTTTGTTACTGCCTCTTCACTTTCGAAGGCTCCTTGTTTTGCTCCAGACAGGTGACCAGGTGTCATCAGTGTGAGATTTGCATGTGAGAAACAGATTGATTCATTAAGTACTTAGATCAAATACAGTGCTGTGCCCTATGAAGAGAAAACAAAAGAGGACTCTAGAAATTACATCCCAATTGTTATTTCCTGTCAGAATATTGAAAATATTTAGATTCATATGTGTATCTTGAGTCCCAATTCTAATTACAGCTCAGTCAAAATTCTAGAGTAGAAACAGAACTTTATGATTGGGTGATAATACTGTACATTATTGAGTTTCTTAATTAGTCATGGAACAGAATGGAAGAAGTTTAACTCCTCCAAAAGGACAAACATGAAGAAAAGACAAAATGTCATGAAATCATTCCTTTCTCCTCTGAGATTTTCACTTTGCTCTATGAAATGTAAGACTCGTCAACACAAAGCTCACACATAACACACATGCAGAATCATTTATTTGCCAAGGAACCCAAGAATAAGGAAGAAGCACTGAAAAACAAACAAAATCTCTTCTTACCCACAGAAACCAGACTGCTGTAGTTCTCTATCAGCAGGTTTTTGTACAAAGCTCTCTGGGCAGGGTCTAAGCATTCCTCCTTCTCCAGGGAGAAGTCCACAGTCACATCACTGCAGGTCAACAATGAAATAAAACACAACGGCTTGGATATGTGTCTGTCCACTGCAAGAGAACGTTTCTTGAATCAAGGAGACAAAAGAGACATCTTTCTGATGAAGATGAGTTATCGTAATTATTCAAAAGATGCTTTCTGGCATCATCCTGTTCTATAATGCATTTTCTGGCTATAAAAATAGTAGGAAATGATCTCCTCATACTCAGCATGCACGTTGTGTTTGTCTGGACCCTAAAGTGTAGTATTAAGACCTCAGCATAAGAATGTGCATTTCTGATAGCTGCATTTACATCAGAGAGTGTATGTATCTCAGATGGAACACTAACAATTAATGTTTAGAACTGTAACTGTGGGGCTTGCTCAAATATTTATTCTCATTCAATCAAATCGGTGTCTTTCCTACCTGACAAACTAACAAGCTCTCTTGGCCAAGGTGCCAAGTACTAATGATATGGCCTTAGATATAAGATTGGGAGAAAAGGACGTTAGAATTCATGGATGACTTTAAATTAGGAAACGATTTGTTTTTCCACAACAGCAAAAAGAACAACAATTAAAGTATTTCTTACAGTCTCGCAGGCGCTGTTCTTAATTTACAAACATCAACACGTACATTCAAATTATCTACGAGATTACTGTTATGAGAATATTCAGGCATATGAGATAAATAATAACAACTAGGATTACCTAGTCTTATTATCAAAACTTTACACTGAAGGATAAAATATTAGCGAACAGTATTTTCTAGCTGGTTTCCTTAATGAACATCAAACCCTGGTCCTTTTCCTCCGAAACCCGCCGCTGCGCTGACCTGCTAGTTTTCCAGACCCCGGCCTGTGGTTCCCGCCGCCGCGATGCTCTGACCGGGGTGAGTTTTGCAGTCCGTCCCACGTGACTCTCGTGGCTCGGGTGAGCTTTCACGTCCTGGTTGCCTGGCCGGGACCCGGTCTGGGCTCCCCCTCTGCCGTTCACTCTAGCTGCAGGGGGTTAGTCTGGATCTCTGAGTTTTCCAGTCCTTGCAGCCTCGGCTAATTTTCTCTGGCTCCTCCCACTACGCCATCAGTTCCGGCACGTCACAGCCTTGACTCCCGCCCACACCACAGCCTTGAATTTCTCAAGTTCACCCTTACTGTTTCTCCTCCCGCCCCCATCACTCCTGTCACGTGGGTGAACGTCTCCCCTCCCCATTGAGAGCGGCCACGCCCACTCTGTGTCTGGCTTCCTACCCCACAGCTGCCGCACCTGGGCGCTCTCCTATACAACTGCTCCACATGGTTTCTTTCAGCTTGGAGCAGACCCTGATCCAGAAGGACACTGTCGTGTCCTGACCCCTCACCCTGATCTCTGACGACTTCAGATACAAGCGATCCAGCCTAACAAGGCATTCCAGCCCCTTAGGGAAAAAATATGTGCCAAAAGAAAGCTAACAACCTAAATTCCCAAGCACAAACATGTAACAAATTAAAATTCAAACAGGGTGCTTGTAATTGTAGTACCATGGAGAGGGTGGGGATAGCGGTAGGCTCCAGGTTCAGTGACAGAACTTGTCTGAAGGGAACTAGGTCAAGAATGGTATAATAAGACACTCTATGCTCTTCTCTGACCTCAGAGATTTGAACAGGCGCCAGCACCTTCACAGGAGTAGATCCACATAGAATTATTAAAACAACTAAAAATGGAAAAAATCAGTTCAACTTGGGAAGGCCGGGCCTCACGCAGCACCCGTCCTCCTTCATTTGTGTCCTGGACTGAAGAGATGACTCAGAGGTCGGTATACTTATTGTGGGGCAGTGGGACTGGATTTGGGATCCCAGCAACCACTTAACTAGACCGGTGTCTTTCATA